>CM052089.1:13693334-13710108 GCA_028453745.1 Agapostemon virescens
GGGGTGTTCAATGGCGAAAGTGGAAAAAATGGGGTTGATAAAAGGTAGCTTCCTGAAGTCCTCTGATATGCTAGCCTAGATTTTGAGAGCTCTGCTTAACACGTTACTATCGGCGAACGGCCCGCCTGACGGCTAACCGTGGCTTGAACGGAACGGTACAGAAATTCGGCGTGGCGCTTAACGTGTTAACAGTAAACTCACCCATTCAGTTGTAAATCCATTGCATGGTTGGAAATGTGGACAGCAGGACAGTGCGTTGACTCCTTACAGTATATGCTGGACTGATCAGCTGATTCGAACGCAGATGGCGGACGAAAGCAAGCTATCCCAATGTTCACTTTCATTGCACTATCACTGAATACTGATACCATAACTTATTTAATAATGTTTAAAACGATGTTTCCTTCGTTTAAATTTATGGCTCTAAAAAGAACTGATTTTAAAAAGAAATACCTAACACAATGCCTAAAACACACGTTTCACACATTTTCACCAATCCGTTATTCACACCGCACAAGAATATTTAAAAATATATTATAATGCAATAACGCGCTCGCGATGTTCTTTCCATCGGAAGAAACCATGGAAGACTGGCGCGATGGTCGTGTTTTCCTACAAGCGAGCTTGTAACACGAACTGAAAGAGGACAGAGAAATTCCTTGTCCTGAAAAAGAGAAAAGGTAAATACATACCTCTCAATAGAACCGTTTTCGGAGTAAGCCGTCATCCGTGAGGGCTTTCAAACGACCGGCCTCCAAAATCTAGACTTTGTCATCTTTATGACCCGCCCTTGAGACCCGGTCGCATGTGGCACGCACTCGGAACGAAGCCCAGTCGAGAACAATGTATCGCGTCCGAATGAAAACATATGAAACTCTCCAGGATACAAACAAAATTTTCACGACCTTGTCGTCACGTTCCTTGTAGGGAAACACGACCATCGCGCCAGTCTTCCACAGTTTCTTCCGATGGAAGGACGTCGCGAGCGCGTTAGTGCATTATAATATCTTTATAAATGTTCTTGTGCCGTGTGAACAACGGATTGGAGAAAATGTGTGGAACGTGTGTTTTAGGCATTGTGTTACGTATTTCTTTTTAAAATGGACTCTTTTTAAAGTGATAAATTTAAACGAAGGAAACATCGTCTTAATAATTATTAAATAAGTTATGGTATCAGTGTGTAGTGATAGTGCAATGAAAGTGAACAGTGAATCAGCTGATCTGTTCAGCATACACTGTAAGGAGTCAACGAACTGTCCTGCTGTCCACATTCCTAACCATGCAGTGGATTTACAACTGAATGGGTGAGCTCATTGTTAATGACACTCTTTCACAATTCTTAAACATACATATCCTGCATGTTCTTTAACGCGATTATTTATTAATAAATTAGTTTTGCAAATCGTTCGTTAAATTCTGTTCGGACACAGAATTATTTAAATTAAAATATCGTTTACATACTTGAACGGGGTTACATATTGTTTATCTTCGTAGTACGCATCGTATAAAAATTTCATGTGGTACGCGTCAGATGTCATGCATACCAGAAAATTAAAACGGCTGACACGGCTAAATTGTTTATTATTTCAGGTCTGAAAAATTAGTAATTATTCTGTAGACATTCTGAAATAAGAATGAACAGCGTTTTTCTTAAAATTATTATCGTCGCGTAGTAAAAAAAATTCTGAAAGTTCGCGCTCTCTGACTTGTTCTTTCACTCGAACGCAGCTCAATGCCCCCCTTCTAATTGCGCGCCTGGCCGGCGAACGGCTCGAGCGCATTCGACAGAGCACGTGTTTGTTCGCGCGTTTTTTTTCTCATTAGCCAGTGATTTTTCGTTAATAACTCGTAAACGAAACCGCAGATTGAATTTTCGCAAAGGAAAAATATGTATATAGTATATGTATATAGATGTAGAATAATTCCATTGTACATGGTTCATTTCCTTCCATGCATATAAAATTTATTGCTATTACTCGTACGTACAACACGTCTACTTTTACTGGTTTCTTAAATCCAAACATACTGATGTAAAAGCTGCTTCAAATAATAGTATGGCAATTGTTAATGTCGCCTCGGAGGCGCCATTGGAGTACTAAGGGTTAATATACATCAAAGAGAGGAACTGAAGTTGCATTTCATTTTTGAGAATTTATAAGTTCAAACGATTCTATAGAATATGGAAAATCTTCTTAAACGTTTATTTCATTGTGACCTGAAGAGAAGTGTTTTTTTTTTACATGGAAGTTCATCTGCAACCTTTTTCAACTGTTTTATTGTAGTTTAATTGAAAGGTGTGCAGTCGGTGTTGTTGCAAAAAATAGAATGTTTCTAAATTGAATATTTCTTTTTGTGTATAAAATCGAATATCTGACATTTTATTACACTATAAACACATTTTTTTGGCGTATGTCATAATTCGTCCTCGAACACGTTTCCTCTTCTGCCACAGTAGTTCAAATGACCTTATTTCGATTTTCTATTTAATTATTATTGAAGTTATAATATTGCCTTCATAGGGATCGATACAATAGATTCCTTCATTCGATCATTATAATGAAAATATAATAAAAATCGCAGAAATTCTAAATAAATTATATCTTGTTATTTTTATATGACAATGTACGCCATTTCAATGCTCGTTTGGTTTAGCGTTAATACCGTCGTCGGGATTTTTGCAAATTAGCACACGACAGACAAAGGAATTCGCTGCTTGGAGGAGAGAAATTTCTGGATTAATTGAGCAGAAATAATTCAATTACAGAAATAATTGTAACACTCGCCGGCACACTATAATCGTAGAAATCCGACAATCACGTCGTTGAATGACAATAATAACAACAACAATAATTATAATAATAGTAGTAGCAATAATAGCGACCATAATGTAGAATTATACGTAGGAGTTTCATCCGCGTCATCAAATATTAGTGACGTCGACAGCGTCACATCAGACATCGATTAAATATTGGACAGCGTTGTTACATGGCAACTAATCCCTTTACTGGGCCGTTAAATTTGATTCATTCGGCGTGTCGTAAAACTTAACTTTCGATTAAACCGACGGCCATTTAATACGATCGGTGCTTCGTGAATTTAAACGACAGTAAATTCGATCGGGAACCAGAAAAAAAAACGGTTGCGAAGTGTTCGTCCAATGTTCGCCTCTCTTTTTTCCGTTCCCTTGGTATTTTGTTGTTGCTCCTTTTTTTTTCTAGTTTTTGCAAACCCTTAATGAATTTATTCGCGACCGATAGTGTCGTCGGCCGCAACAACGTTATACCACCAAAATGCTTTTTTTCTACGCCGGCGTTTTTTCCATAACTTTCCGTTAAATGTCCGCTAACAACGTGCCGGGCAAAAATTCAGTTTGAAATTTTTCCAAGCCCTTGCGCGAACGTGCACTTTCAATATTTACGACTCGCCGTTGGACAGCTTTGTTTTTCAACGGTCGCGCAAAAGTTGCTAATTTATGCTCGTCGATTTTTTCGGTAGGATCAAATCTCCTCTTTTTCGATTCGGGATTTCCCGTTTATCGCGATACACGCTCTTCCACGCTGAATAAAATCACCGCGCGCGAAGTGTATAATTATGCAAGGAAATTCCTCGCTAGAGAAGTTACCAAGTTAGCTTGCCACTCATAATTAAAACATTTACTTCGCCAACAACAATAAGCGTGAACGTACACGGCCAGAGCCAGTCGTCTGATAAATCAACACTCGCACTCAGAGACTGCCCAAATAAAATAATAACGCAAACAGAAGCTGCTCGTGTGCTACGGTAATCGTGAAGATCTACTGTCGACGTTTTAAGCGTTCCGCGCAGAATTAGATTCCGCAGCGTAATGAAATATTCGAGAAAAAAAAAGATTCCTAAGATTCAATGCAACCGACAACTTGCAATTCTAACGAGCAACCTTATTAAAAATTTGATCCAACGCCGGGTAAGTCTCGTAGCGTTCAGTTTTGTTGGAATTCGCAAATTCGAGTTTCATCAAGACTTATGGAGGAATCTTGCATCAGAAGATACGAAAGCTCGAAGAACGAAAAACCTATGGAGACGATCATCGTTGTAACGGGTCGGAGAGGGACACGCGAGGACGACGAAAGCTCTGCAAAACTTTTTGCTAGTCGGGTCAATTTGTCGGACCCGATTCCGACAAGTCGTCACAAGAAAACATTTGACAAACGTCTGGATAACCCTACGAAAGGACTGCGGGGTGGGTTTAGTCCTCTGAACGAGCCCTGTCAGTCTGTTCCTCATGCTGGACCAACGAATGGACCTTGTGGATCTCGTCGTTTCGGATAAGCTGAATATTATTCATAAATAGAACGTAGGAACCTCGTGAAAAATAAAAATTGTCCATGGCAGTTGGAAAAAGAAAAGAGAAATGAAACGAATGTACATTTTCTCTTTCGATATTTGTAATAACTGGAGAATAACGTAACAATATTCAATTCTTCTGATATCCTGACAGTTATGTCTTTAACGAAGTCATTTTCGTTATAAATGTATTAAATCCACAATATGTTTAAAAGTAATCATACACGAATGAACGAAATGAGCAAACACGTGCTTGTAGGTTAAAATTATTAAATTGATCATACAAGCACTTCATTCTGTTCACGTCTGACGAATAAAATAGAAGACAAGAAATCCATAAACGAACTGTACGGTTTTATGAAGCTTCAGCAAGAATGTGCCACGATTCGGAATCATTCCAAAAGCAACCGTTTACCAAAAGAATTTCACACATTCATTAGGAACATAACTAAGTTTCCCAAAAGTTCACCGAAGATCCCAGCAAACGTTATCAAACAGTCTCAGCAAAAAAACTGGTCCGGGACAAGAGGATCTCAAACGATTTTTCTAGGAAGGTAGTTAAAGACTCGGTGAACCCAACGACCGGAGAGGGATCATGGGGAAGAAGACCTAACATTTGCGCTCCAATTGGAACTGTGCTAAAGAGGTATGAGTGCCGACGCGTCGGGTACCTTCTGAATAGCCTGATAATTACGAAAAGAGTTAGGGAGAACAGTCATTTCTAACAATTATTTATTTTTCACTTTTGGTACAATAATGACGCCGCTACCAGTCAAGAAAGTATGCGCCCACAATTATTCATCTATATATTAATACATCCTTGGATTAATAATTAAATGTACGTAAAATCATGAAATTGTCAGTGAGTAGAATTTTTAAGGGGTACTGACGTACACACTCGACATTTCGATCACTACTGTATATTTTACAATCAAAAAAGATAATTGAATAAAAAAATACGTGAAACCAAAGCGAAACAATTTTTTCGATTTTGGCCGTCGCGAAATTTCAATGTTGCGCCACAATCGCAATTCGATCGTTATCGACTTGAAACTTGACAAGTACACTGGCTATACGTCCGGAAACATGTATGCGGAGTTACAGAAGAATCGGGAACCTAAAATTGTTTGGCCATTTTATAACCCACCCCAGAATGACCCCCTCAAAAATTAACGGTGCTATATCTATCTGCCACGGACAATCTACCAATGCTACCGTCCTGAAAAAATTCCTGAAGCTGTTCCAAACATCCCTCAAGGTACATGCAACGTCATAAGAGGGTAGCACCTCAGTGATCTGTAGAAAAAATCATTATATCAAGCCCATTTAGACCATTTTCTAGATATTGAGCGCCGCGAAATTTCAATGTCACGCCACAACCGCAATTCGATCGTTATCGACTTGAAACTTGACAAGTACACTGGCTATGCGTCCGGAAACATATATGCGAAGTTACAAAAGAATCGATGACCTAAAATTTGTTGGCCTTTTTGTGACCTTCCTAAAAAATTAAACGTTGCTATATCTATCTGCTGTGGCCAAACTATCGCTAGTACCGACCTCAAAATATTCATGAACCAACTTCTAGCATCCCTGAAGCCACAAAGTCTCGAGACCCTAACGTTTTTGGATCCTGAATGAAATAATCATTATACAAAGCCCATTTTGGTCACTTTTTCAATGTTTGGGGGTCACAAATGCAGGAGTGGCAAGTCCCAGAGACAGGTATGCGTTAGTCACAAATATAAAGATCACCAATGCGGATATTGGAATTGAAAGAGTCACGCCGTGGACAAGTCACAAATTAGGGGAACGCATGCAAAGGGGCTGGCTGTTATCTTTGTCGTACCACTTGGAAAATTAAGTTTCCTATACGTAATAATTAATGCGACACCGCGAACGAGACGGACGTTACGCGTTACCGCATTACCTGACCCTCATACCCTCTTTCCGTCCCCGCACGATCCAAAGGGGCCCACGGTCGCCTTCCATTTCACCTTCGCCGCCAGCTGAACCTTCTACTGCCGCTTCCGGCCATAACTCAAAATCCCTCAGGTGTGCTAACCGCGTATACCGGCGGTCACGTTGGAATGTTAGGCCGCGAGCTTCTACCGTTATTAAGCCTCGTCCACGTTCGCAGGCGCCGCACGTGCACCGCGACACACACCCCTTTCCACCCCTGTACCTTCACAGTACACCCCTCTACACCGCACGGCAGTATTGAAATTTTGCTAGGGTATTTCTACGTACCCTCGAGTCGACCCTGATTTTATACACGCGTTAATAACGCATCATTTGAGACATCGTCGTTTCTACATCTTGCTTCACGTTTGATAAACTGTAACGGAATGGGCAGTGTGGTGGCGAATCGATCATCTTCGATTAGGGACTTAGATTCGACCGGATTTTACGGAAAATGGTTGTAAAGTTCCTGAAATTCCAGGCCATAGTTTCATTAACTGAAAAATAAAGCAACGACGGCATTGCATATTCATGGACTGTTCTCTTTCTCGTATTGTAACAATTTCAGAGATTACCACAATCAGAGTAATCCCTCCATACCGAATCTAACACCGGCAATCTAGCTGTCAAGCGAGGGTGCGCGTTCATTATATAGCGCCCGCGGGGGTTGACGAATTTATTTAGCAGAAAATGGAAGAAAAATCTCGTCTCGAATCCGTCATAGAGTTTTTGTTGCAATTGCGTTTCGCGGATTTGCATACGCCGAGCGGACGCTGAAAGCCTCCACGGTCTAGTCGTGACTAATGAATGCATTATAAAATTCCCGTGAGCTGCGGACAAGCTTTTCCGAAACCGCGGAGAGTAGCCTGTATCCAAGATAAAGTTATTAAAACTTGCCGACACACTCGAGCAGAAGAAAGAGTGGCCCATTGAAATTAATTCTGTGCGACTTTAAATCCTTCTCTCTTTCTCTCTTTCTTTCTTTCTTTCTTTCTTTCCTTTCTCTATCGTTCACCCGATTTGCCTCCCGATTACTCGGTTCGCGAAAGTTACGCTTAAATCAAGCTTCGCCAGCTGCCGAGCGGTGCATACTCTTATTTTTCGTTTCGCCGAGAAACAAGAGACACTTTTTGCAGCTCTCTCCAAGAAGACTTCTCCTGATTTTTCCCATAAGTCCGTTTAATGCGCCGAGGACCGCTTCAATGGCTGTTGCGAAGCGTGTCGAACACGACAAACTGTTATTAACGCATTAACAATGGCGAACCTTCTCGTTTTTACAATACTTTCACGTTGAAACGATATTTATTTGCTACTGAAGCAGGCTGTTCAATTACAGAAGTTTTCCATTGATAACATCATTGAATCAACTTATTTCGATGATATTATTATAATTTCCAAGATATGTAAATATAACGTACAAAAATGCCTCCTTAAGGGCTTCATGACGAATTCAAGTAACAGAAGTTTTGAAAATTGCACGTCACTTTTAGTTCATCCTTTCCAATCGAAGCAATTCCATTCCAAAACGAAACAATATTTTTACTTATAACAGATCCGTCTTATACACTTTATATACTTATCTATACCGTCTTATATACTTTAAAATAAAACTGTGGCGATTTTTAGTAGCGGCATTTGAGTGTTAAAGGATACATCAATGCTTTTACAAGTGCAAAAAAAGCCAAAATAAAAACAACATTTTTGGATCACCGATCATTTTGTAATTGTAATTACATATTTCCAAACGCATAGACAGAGTGTACACCAAATTTCAATTCGATCAGAAGGAAATTGCGGCAGTGGCGCGACTTTGAAATTTTGGGGCAGGTGAAAATCGCGAAAATGGGCAAAATGGGGTTGATAAAATGAAGCGTTCTGAAGTCCCCTGAAACGCTAGCCTAGAAAATGAGGGCTCTTCTTAAAGAGGAAGGTTTGAGGAAGATTTTAGCGTTGGAATCATGTCGATAGCGTTAAAGTCTCGCCGGGGCAGGCCATGAAAGATTGGCCAATATTGAAGGGATGAATCCCCCCTGTCGAAAAAGTGGAAAAATTTGAAAAAAAAAGTTTCGATGACCTATTCTTTTGTAATTCTAATTTTGAAGGTTGGTACTCCTCCATTAAAAAATATCAATTCGTTTGATACGGTCGAGAATTGTTTTTTGAAAATTGATGAGCTATCGAATAGTTCACGATCCACTGTGTTTTTGGTGTTTGCGAAATCGTGCAGGACTTCTTATAAATATCGTCGGATTACTTATTAATTTCAGCGCGATCGAAGAGATTGATCCGAAACAGGGGGGTTGCTTTTACCGGGCGGATGTTTCTATGACGGTTCTCTTGCGTGTCGAAAGGGTGAGAACCCGGCTGGGCTTCTGTAATTCGAATTGATTCGCGGAACCGGTGAAAGACCAATGCAGCATTCTCCTGAAAAGGATGAAACGCAAACTTTTCAGCCGACGCGCTTGGGTGCGATTTTTTTTCTTCCTCGTTTTGCTACCCCTCATTCCGGTCGCCTTCTTTCCCTCTCGACGTTTCAAACCCTTCCTCCGTGAATCACGGTTCCGAGATACTTGAAACGGCCAACTACTATGTTCTTCGTCCTCTTCTGCCGCACCGGTTTAGAAGAATTAAACACTGTTCCTGTACATTCTTCCCCTCCTCCCGTAATAAGTATGCAGACACTTATCGAACGCACAGCTGACTTGGGAAAAAGGTTCAACTGGGCTCCGGTTTGTTTAAGGGTTGTTGCCCTCGAGGAGAACAATGCACCTGACAGAGTCAAGTTGCTTTGCTAGTTGAAATGTTTCGGAGGCTGTGGGCAGATAATATTAAATGTATTGTTCACTTGGAAAACTTACTGTGTGGAGTTAATGTCGCTTTGGGGGTTGGTAATCAGAAAACGATGCTATTGGCAGATTAAATTATGTTTTCAAGTGAATAAACTAGCCTGTCGATAAATTGTATTTAACGTATTGTTAACTTGGAGGTTGTGCAACAAAATAATTTTCCATCTCGAATTAATTTTCGTTAGAGATTGGATTGTGGATATTATTGGATTTATAACAAATGGAAAATAGTAAGAACGTTAAAAATATATAGAATTATTGTTATATTGTTTGCAGTTCTACAAAATTATTAAGAAAAGAAATGAACATCTGTATTTCCTGCATCTTGAAATTAGTTCGGACAATTTTTATTTTACATACAAATCTGCAGTTTATTGAAAATGCTTCAAAAAATATGTACTTTACTTCAAAGTTCAAATTTATTATAGTTATGTGTTATGTTCGAGCTAGCGCCTTTTTGGCGATTACGTTTCATCGGAAGGATTGGTACATAACGCGACAGGGCTGTGATTCGTACGATTTCTGGGGATTTGATCAATTCGGCTTAGTTGTAGTTGAAATCTACAGGCTAATTGATCGTGGTTTGTTGGAGCTCGCGATTTCTTGCGAAAACATGAACGTTTGCGTGTCATCGCCACGTTCGTACGAAACAACGCCGGCAGCTGCTCATCAGCAGAGTTGATTCAGCTTTGCATAGCACAAGTGATTCGCCCCGTTGTCGTGGAATTTCGGTTTCAAGCCTGTGATCATTAAGGCGTCCATGTACAGACACACTGTCTCTTTGACGGTGCTCCGCGGAATGCCTGTAAGTTGGCACAAACGATCGTCCTAATCTTACACGGAACTTAGGGGCTCTGGATGCACAAAGGCCAACGAGCGCGACCATTCCCGTTTGATCGAGATTTTTGGTGTCTCATTAGGTTTCCCGTCGAAAATGTTGTCCGTCCAGATCTTTCATCCTCTGTTACATCATTTTACACGTCGACAGATCGATAACTATCATAAAATAATCATTCACAGTGTTGAGGCGTCGCTCACTGTGCTGAACGACTCCTCTGAATATTGCACTTGGTGCCTATTGACTTCGGAGGACCACCCACTGATGTGGGAATGAATGACTCTGAATATGCAGGACTCCCACTGATGGGATTGCACGAGAGCCTGAACTCGTGAGAGACGATCGACTTGTAGGGTTTAGTTGAAGTTTATTCTGCATTTCTATACTGTACAAGCTGTGTAATCGAATCGAATCTAATTTGTAGGGATACATTTTGCTGCTTATGTACTATTTTCGTGACCAAGTATTGGCCAATGGTGGTGTTGGATTTTCGTTCTTTGTTTCGAGCGTTAGGGGTAGTGGGAGCGCGGGTTTTCCCGGTCGGTGGTGACGTCGGCTCGGCGACGGTTGTCGACAGGTAAACCGTGAACGGTCGAATCTGTTTAGACTATCTTGTCTTAACACACAGATTGTTATAACGCAAGTGTAAACAAATCAGTCAATTTTTAAACGTGTCAACTGTAGTTTTACGAATTTCATATTTATTATTTTAATATTTATTGTTTAATAAAATTCTTCATTCACTAAAGTAATGTTTAAATCGAGATTCCTCGTATATATAAGCTGAAACAACAGTAGGTATCAGCACATTCGTAGCTTTGACTTGTTCGACACTAAACCTACCACAGCAGTAGATAAGCGGTAGCCTACGTAACCCAGACATTTTTCAGAATTTTTATTTTACAATTACTGAAGTTATAAAATTGCCTACGTAGGAATCGATTCGATAGATCTTTTTGTTCAATTATACTTTGTAATGAAAATCGCAAATAATTCAAATAAATTAAATTTTGGCATTTTTATAAGACAATATACACCAAGCAATTTTAATGATCGGTAGGTTTAGTATTAAAGTCGCATACTGATTTCTTCGTCCGACATTGCCAATTTCTATACTTTAGTGCGTTCTATACACTGAAAAAATCGTATCTCTAAATATAGTACACGCAAAAGAATTCTACATGTACTGAAACGACATAAAAATCAAAATTTTTCAAATTTCAACTGAAACATCATTGTGTTTCAGCAGAGAGTTACCTTTTATCGAATTGAAGTCACAAATAGATGATCTTCGTCACATATCATCAGATTTTCCGATCTACCGCGCTCCGTAGATTGGAATAAATAAAACCACCGCCGATTCACGTTTGTAATATACACAGTGGAACATCGATCGGTTAATGCATTGCTTGGCAAAGCACGAAGCAGCGGAGATGCTGCAACGTGAAGCAGAATGAAACACGGAGCGGTCGAGTTGCACGCCGTGTGATGGGTCACGATTTTGTAACAGCATTACCAAGGTATATTGTAACCCTGCTGTAACTAGTAATTCGAACTGGCTCTGGCTATAGTCAATCAAGATCCCGCGGCGGTCCGGCCACGGTAAATTGAAGCGATTCTGTGGGGTACCGTTGTCGTGATTTCATTTCTTCCCCTAATCTACGAAATTGCAAACTCGAGCATTTGATCGCCGTATGGTGCATGGGAAATTCAAAGGATCGACTCGCATTATCGACGAACAATTCGATTCTCCAATAAACACCGGCTCTCCTTAAATGTAATTTACATGAGGTAGTCTCATAAGTTCGTACCGCTTACTGTTCTACTATTTAACGCTAGACATACGAGCCACTAAAAGCATCGGAATACGGGGTCACGAATAAAATACTAATGGTAAAGTGAAAGGGGTGAGTAAAAATGGCTGAAGATTATACTTTGGTGGCGCTGGTAGGGTAAAGGTGGGGGGAAAAGAGGAAGGGAGCGTTTCGTCCTGGGCCTGCTGGAGGACTCGTAGATAAGACTACTTAGCAGGCCCTGCCTTAGTATTCAAAAGATTCCCAAGAAAATATTTCCATAGCAAAGATTCGTCTATTTGACGGACTCTGTAGTTCTAGCATTAATGTGGTTCGTGTGCAGGCGGCTTTAAAAATGGTATAGCAAATGTTTCCAGCCCATAAACGCTCTATTTTCGTAGATTTTCTAACGCGAAGACGGGCTCGATTGATCCGCGAGAAGATTGTGTGGCCTCACGAACGCCCGCGGTGGTGATTAGAGCAAAACGCTTTCGCAAAATAGCTGAGAATCAACTCTGGCCGTGTGCGTGAACAATCCTGAAACAGTTGCAAACAATATAGTCGACTCGGTATAATAGCGGAACGTATTTAAACGCAACAATAACTCACCGAATGTCCCCGACATGCCTGATTTCGTAGGGAATGGTGAAAGGGCAACGAGCAATGGCGCTCGAAAACGAGGTTAATCGTGGTAAGTTTCCGTTGTAACTTTATGCCGTTCTGTTAGTCCGTATAGTTCACTGTTCCTCTATATACCATATCGTCTGCGAATGGGCTGATTTATTGGCAATTATGGATCGACGACAAATGCCAGCCCGTTTGCGGGCTGGCTGCTGGTAAACCTGCTACGAAGTAATAATTACTCGAAAGATCTATGGACGGGGTCTTGACGGGTTCTACCTCACTCCGGAACACTTTAACCCACGTGGTTATAAACATCGTGTCGGCCCGCATACTCTGATTTATTCCATCCAAAGGAAATAGAACTGTTTCCTTCGTTTTTCATTCCGTTAAGATGTCGACTTCTATTATGACTGGAACCATTTATAATGTCGCTCTTAGCGCCAAATAAAGTTGCACGGACCACTCGCAATTGTGGGGCTAATATCTTACGACTGTAAGACCTTATAAACGGTCAAAACTTTGGTCCCTATTTGTTACAAATTTGGCAACGACCAAACTTTGGTCCCCATTTGGCGCGTGCCAAATCCGTGCCAAACATTGGTCCCTATTTGGCGCGTGCCAAATCCGTGCCAAACATTGGTCCCCATTTGACGCGTGCCAAATCCGTGCCATAAAATAATTTTTATTTATTTAACATTACAACCAAGGCTTTGTTTTTATACATTCTTGCAAAATACCTCTATAAACATACACAAATGAAATTGAATTTAATTTCGCCAGTCTATACAATTTTATTAAAAAGAAAGAACTTTTAAGGAAATATAGTGGGGCAAAATGATAGCACATTTAATGCTTAATATCTTCTGGCTCCTCTTTTACATTTAATATAACAGCCATCATTCTTTTCGGCAAAGATTTATAAAGTTTTTTAAAATGGTTTTTTGCTTTAACTGCTCCCACTCGTCTTGAATACATTTTTTTAATTTGGTAATATTTCCAAATTGTCTGCCATTTCCATATACAGCTCAGGCAAGACTTCCCCAACAATTTTCAATAATGTTAAGGTCGGGTGACCTTGCTGGCCAATCCAAAACGCGAACTTTTTCTCGAGAAAAGTACTCTTTTACTACTTTTACAATGTGTGCTGCGGCATTATCCTGCTGAAAAATAAACTTCTCTGCAGCAATTCTTGTGGCGTACATGTTTATTTGTTCCATAATCATTTCCAAATACATTTTGCTATTCATTTTTCCTGTTATCAATTTGATTTTCATTTTACCATAGTACCCGATGCCGCACCAAATCAACGCACCATCATCTCCCATTTACCGACGACTCAAAATCTGTTCCTCTTTTCGCTTATCGTGAAAATAGTAACTCAAACCATCAGGTCCATCTAAGTTAACCTCTTAGGCACGGTTGAATTTTGTGAAGGGCAGTTTCTCTGTACGGCAGAGAACATTGAAATGAAGTTTTTGATAACTAAATTATAATTCTTCTTAAAGATATGATGCAT
Organism: Agapostemon virescens; assembly: GCA_028453745.1. Taxonomy (NCBI): domain Eukaryota; kingdom Metazoa; phylum Arthropoda; class Insecta; order Hymenoptera; family Halictidae; genus Agapostemon; species Agapostemon virescens. The sequence goes on from CM052089.1 coordinate 13,707,237, forward strand.
ATACTTTAACTTTAATAATTTTGGAATGAGGTTTTTCATAACTAAATTGTAATTTTTCTAAAAGATATGATGCACATATTTTAACGTTAATAATTTACTGTAATAATTTATAATAGAATTGAGTGTGCTCAAGCCACTATAATGGCGCATCGTAATTTAAAATTACATCCGCGGAAGCCACTATAGTGGCGCATCGTCCTTAAGATATTAAACCCCTTTTCATCCATAAATATTATTCTTTGCCATTTGATGGTGAATGATGATGATGAAAAGTGTAATTGATTCATCTTATGTAGCACAGTTAACCAAAGCTTTTTCTTCAATTTTCTTCGTGTCATGTATTTGCATTTTTGCAAAACACCTCTCACATTCTTTACATTAGCGTCTACACCAACACTTTGAGCAATTTGTCTTGCAGTCATCTTAGAATTTGATGCTGCTCTTAGCATTATACATCGTTCCCGGACATTTAGAACTTGCGGACGTCCACAACTCTTTTTTTATCATAGTTTTCCGGATTTTTCAAGAAATTCGTTATTACTTTTCGACTTCTATTCATAATTTTTGCTATTTTTGTCACTGAATATTGTTCTTCTTTCAATTTTATTGTAGTGTCAATTTCATAATATTTCGCCTTTGTTGAACAAATATACAACTCGAAATAATATCAAAGACTTTATTAACTATGTTCGATGTAACTGGAAAGCGTGGAACAACTACATGTGCTATCATTTTGTCCCGCTTGTGAACAATAATATTTAAATTGTTTGTGTTAGAATCCTATCGAAGTATATGTTGTGAACGATATTTCGTATGTTGTATACACAAAAATGCTCTGAGTTATCGGTAAAAGAAAATATGTATCTTAATCAGCTTTTAACACGAAATATGGGAAAATATAAGGGGTGCTATCTTTTTTTCCCGGAGTGTATTTTATAAACTAATTTAAAATAATCGCGTTTGGTGCTCTGTGCGAGTTCAAATAGTGATCAGGTGCGGACAGGTGCGCAAAAATTATTTCGCCGAGAATGGTCGTATGCAAAAAGTATTTTAGCAAGGGAACCGGATTCGCTTCAACACGGTGTTCAAATCAAACGTGGAAACAGGATTCATTGATCGAAACAAATTCGAGGCTCGGAGCGTACAGGCCAGCATTTTTGCGAAGCGATCGCTGCGTCGATCCCCCGGTGAAAGAAGATCGCGAAAAAGGTCACGCAAAAAAGAGAGTAGACAATCGTGCGAGCGCAGGTTGACACGCCGTGGAAAGCCCCCGACGTCAATGCGAAGGGGTGATGAAGGGGGTGTTGCAAGAGTAGCAGGGGTGTTGCGAAGGGGAGAATACCGGCGGATGGCTGATGCGAATTGAATCATGGGGGCGTTTTAGCGTCTACGTGGGCCGCATTCGAAATATCAAAGTCCCGGGAACCCCATCCAATACAAGATCGGCCCCGGCACACTCCGCAGAAATAAGATTTACGCCAAAAAATGCGAGAAACCTTTTAATTTAATGCTGTTCCGCTGAATGACACCCTGTATCTACCGTTCACTTTACAGAATTAACCGACACGAAATGGAGGCTGCCTCTATGAAACATTCAACAGCTTCCAGTCGGTTTGCTAGCCCTGCCAAGCTTAATTGTATTTTCTCTTATAGAATTTAAAAAGTTAAGAAATTATACGTTACTCGTTTTCCTTGATACCGTTTCATATGCTCGCTAATTGATTTCGAGGCGAATTTAACATTCTAATATCGGAAATCGTTTTTCGATCGGCTGTCGTGTAATTAAATTTATTCATCGGCGACAGTTCATACGATGACTTTTGAATTCTACCGGGGTAAATGTACGCTGTATTTGTGAAATTTGCACTGTTTGAAAATTAAGTAGCGCTATTTTTGTACTATACGTTTGTCAGGATTTTTATATGAACCCTTTCACATTTATTTAAACCTTTCGACATAGATAAACAAATTTAATGACAGACAATGTATCGAGTTAACGTAATAATGTTTCTTACAAGAAAAATTAGTGGTCCACATAATTTTTTCTATACAGACAGATGAGGATTCAAACTTTAGCCATAATAGAAAAATTTGCAGAAATATCTGAGAATGAATAGCGTCATCGGTAATATTCAATAAAACTTTTGTTCGGTTCCACAAAATGAGTTTGTAGATTGATCACGATATACAAATATGTATAACTTATGTTAACAACACGATCCACAGTCTAACCCACCATAAAAATTAATGAAACCATCTCAAAATGATGTGCAACGTGAAAGACGTTCAATATTCACGTTGCAACCTAAGAAAGAAGTTAGGAAATATTCGTAATCTAACCACAATACAAAAAGTACATTTAACCCTCAGCACTGCAATGGCGCCTCCGAGGCGACACTAAAAATGCCATACTATTATTCGAAGCAGCATTTACATCACTATGTTTCGATTTAAGAAACCAATAAAAGTGGACGTGTTGCACGTACGAGTAATAGCAATAAATTCGTTGTACATGGAAGGAAATGAATCATGCAGAATGGAATTATTCTAGATGAAAAAATGTCTCGATTCAGGAATTAAAATTGCTTGGAGTGCAGACGGTTAAAAATGAACAGCACCGCGAGCGACATTTAATAAAATTTCTGTCCATGGTATGACGTCGGAACAAATGGCTACCGATTTATTTATCGCCAGCCGGTTACATTGGGCTACTTATGCCCGAAGTTGCACGTATCGAGCAATCGCCATCATGCGAGCTCATCCCGCTGAGCCCACCCCCGATTCGCAAAAGCGAGGGAAACCGGAAAGGAAAAATGTTCCCCGAGACTGCATCGATTTTTAAATTTGTTCGCTGGCGTGTTGTAGGGAAAGG
>CM052089.1:13713124-13736680 GCA_028453745.1 Agapostemon virescens
ATTTCAAAGTCGCGCCACGGCTGCAATTCGATTCCGATCGACCTGAAAATTGCCATTATACACCTGATTTAGATATGTGTAAGCTTAAACAAAAGGAAAATCAATCACGCAAAGATACAGTTACGTTCAAAATTGAAAGTTCACGTGAATTAGTGAACGCATTCGCGGCTAAGCGACTCTACCTCGACGAAATAATAAAAGAACTTGCGTATCGGGATATAGCGTGAATATTCAGAGTCAGGGGACAACAATGATCGATTCGAAGGCCGATCCGACTCGAGGGAGAGCGAAGCTTCAGCCGGGAGGTCAACAAGGAAACAAGAACGACGGAAGTTAATACGATGAAGACGAAAAATCCGGAGGACGACGGGCTAGGGGAAAGTGGGGGGGGGGGGGGCGAACTGAAAGCAGCGCACAAAAGTTTGATACGCTTTAGAAACAAGTAAGATAGTGGAGAAACTGGAAAGTCGTGACGTCAGGTGCAAGAGGGGAAACGTCGAAATCGATGAAGGAAAGAAGCTGCAGGAGCAGAATGTATCGATGAAGATACAGGGCTAGAATAGATGAAGAAGTTTTGACTGTTAGAGATCCCCGTGTTGCGAGAGAAAGAGAAAACTGTGACGTCTCTGGTGGCGTAAACATCCGTTGAGAGGAGGTACAAAAAAATTATACTGGAAAAAAGGAAGGAAAATTGAGACGCAAAGAAGTAAACAGATAAAAATTTCACTTTTGTTCCAGTTAATTCTGTGGTCGAACTTATTCACGGTGCTTTGCCTGCGTGCTGTTTTCGTTCACTATATGGCGAGATATCGTTGCGAATCAGCCACCGAGATTCATTCAGTTGTATACAATTGTGGTTTCGACCGGGATACTTAGTTCCCGACGAAAGTTTATGCGTGTTTGTATTTTCGGAAAATTGTTTAGCGGAATGTTAACTAATTTTTGCTTTGGCGCATCAATTGCTTGTTGCAACAGTCAGCAGTTTCATTTCTCAGTATACTACTGATATGTCGCGGTTTTTTTGACAAAAGTAGGTGTAGTTTCAAATGGTGTATAATAATATAAGATTAAAATTAAAATTACAATTAACACGAAACCTACCGCAGTGGATCAAATGCCACTTTTTAGATTTTCTATTTTACTATTAGTATAAAATTGTCTTCATAGGAATTGATTGAGTAGATTCCTTTATTCAATCACATATTGTAAGGAAAATCGTAAAAATTCTAAATAAATCATATCTTGTCATTTTTACAAGACAATGTACGCCAGTCAATTTCAATGCCCGGTAGGTTTAGTGTTGAAGACAGACATATTCCTATTTGGTTCTTATGTTTAGCAATAAATCCAGAAGATTATTAATTTGTATAAATTGTCAATGTTACCATTTGTTTCCGGAAACAGGAATTATTTATGTCTCGATTTAATAGTTTATAACCGAAGATGCTGACATGTTCGCCAGTAAAAGACAGCTGGTTTTCATCAAAGTATATGTTGTTTTTCACTAGAACGATAAACAGTGGGCTTTAAATGGCGCGCAACATCGTTCTATTCGTTTCGAAGTGACTGCCAGGTTAATTACACTTGTCAGCCACGTATGACATCAAATTTTAATTCGAAATCATCATGACCTACATACGGGTCGCGGAACTGCGAACACATTACAAGCGAATTTAGTTTCTATACCAAGAGTTTCATTATATCAAAAATAAAGGAGGTACCTTGTTAAAGCCCCATTAATCTTCGCTTACTGTTCAAACAGCCATTGCATTGCTCTTCATAGAATTCCATTAGTAATTGAATCATTATTCCACACGTTTTCGAACTAAGCTGCTGAATTGATTGTACACTCTTGCCCTCCTAAAACTGCCAGTTTCAACGTTTCTAAATTCTTTCGATCTTCACGTTGCGGACATTGAAAGCGACAGAAACGACAAAATTCATGTTGAAGAAACTGGAAATTGACCTCTTGTTATATTATGACGTGTCAGATTCGTAAAGAAGTCTTCTATCTTTCTTTTTAGACGAAATCAAATTTTATTCTTTCATAAACAATATTTCAGCATTGAAGTAAATGAAGCAGTATAAAAGATATAAATTGTCTGTTCTTTTCTGTCACTTTTAGAGACAACAGACGTTATAATAACTTTAGTGCAAAGAAAATTCTTACGTGTGTCAGAACAGTGAAAGTCGATTAAGCAGATTTCAAACAGTTTTCACGTTGTTAATTACAATGCCGATCGTACGTGAACAAACTTTACCCCGATGTATTTCCGCGACGTGGAAATTAATGAAAAAATAACGAAACACTCTATATACTTTGTAATTAATGCTGATATCTCTGACGTGCAGCGGATAGAAGTTTCACTCACACTGTGAAGAGAGACAGAGAGTGAGAAAGGCAGAGAGAGAGAGAGAAGGAGAGAGAGAGAACAACAGGGTTAAGCTTCTCTCGGTACCCGATGGCCGATGTTAATATATAATACGCGTCAGGTTTAAACAAACTCTGAAAATAATTAATGGCGATAATCTGGAGGGCGCATGTAGACCGCCAGATGGTGAGTTTAATAAGTCAAATTAAATTGGATTAAGAGGGGCCGTGCTATCCGAGCGATGCCCGAGGATTTTGAATATTATATCAGGAATTTTCTATGAGTCTGTGTTGGAACATCTGCGAACAGGTTTGGCTACATCGCCGATATAAAGCCGGATATCCAGCGAAGATGTTCTTTGTACAATTGTTTCGAACTGACCATGTTGCATCTTTAATTAATTTTAATCCCTCGTTGCGGGATTTACAAAATGGGCGACCGGGAACGGCGCTAATACAATTTCAACTTTGAGACCGAGTTCGTTGAAATAACTAGTTCGCAATATGAAATAATGAAGAACCTCCAGTGTAATACAAAAACGTTTAACAATACCTGCGATTCGCACGTGTAATCCTTGTTTTTTAAACTACTCTCTATATTCCTTGATAACGTATCTAAATAACGTGTACGTTACATGTAAATACTTTAATGAAATTGTTAACGCGTGAATAGATATTTAAACAGTGGTGGCTTCGAGAAATCTCATTTCTTTCATTGTAATTTAGTGTAAGGGTTCAATTGTGAGAAAAGAAATATACTATTGTCTGATAGTACTCGGAAACGATAGATCTAGCAAATGTCACTCATCTGGAAGCTACGTAGCAATTTTTAAAACAAATAATACTTTTAATTAACGATTATTCTAAATAAATCCGTGAGAAGTGATTCAATAAATTTATTCCTTCAGGCATGTATTATTTAAAAAGTTAGTAAATATCTAAGTAGACATATTCTCGTTATTTTTACAAAGTAGTATAAAAATAGTCACGTTCGGTGTTGTATAAACTCAGTATAAAAAAGAAGATCTTTCTATTTAAACATGAGACAGCACGGTATAGTTTACGATCCGCTAAACATATTTGCAGTGGTCCTTTTAAAATATTTTCTTTCAGTTTCTGGAAAAAAAGTATTTCGTTTCCTTTCATACTTTGAATTACCGTTCCGTGGTTGAAACAACGCACAATGGTTTCGGATTCGCTAGCGGCCTACAATCACCGAAACGGTCACGCAGCGCTAATTATCGCTCACGAAACAAATGATCAGTTTTTGCAACCGCGAGTTCGGAAAGTGGAATGGGCAACCCTTTTCTTGTCCCCTCCCCGAGACCGCTCTTTTACGTAGCGCGTAGAATTATTTGCACTCGATTTTCACGTCGCAAAATCACAAGGGCGCGGGCACGCTTGTATAATTCGCGAATGTTTTCCACATCTGTACACGGCCCGGCCGATATTGCGGGGCTCTTTCACCGTCACCAGGAGCCAGGCCGTGCAATTAATCGCGGTCCTTTGAAATCGGCCAACCTTTTCGGCCATCTATAATTCATCATTAGAGGCGAGCGTAATTTTCGTCGTCCCGTGATCCGCGATAAAACAGCAAATCCCGCGAATTGGCGATGATATTGGCGATTCCGCGAACGTATAATGGGCGGCCGAAGGATCTTGAATATTGGCGCGGTCCATCGGGACACATTATCGACCGGTTAAATTTAGAAAAGCAATAATTATGCTCGAAAGAGGACGCTATCGCACGGTAACCCACCCCCATAAAGAACTATATCGTCTTGACGCAACCCGAGGGTCGGAGGCTGGTTAATTAATAAAACACTCTCTGTTCATTAACTAATTGGTAATTGGACGAAGAGCGGAACGGGGAATCTCACTTTTGATGCGTCATGCTAGATCGCCGTTAATACCCGTCCCCTGATTTCACTGACGACGTGAAATCGGGTCGCCCAGGATGGGGGTTGGGGGTGGAAACATGATTACAAGATGGCTACCTATAATCGCTGTGATCTTGGGAGCCAAGTGCACAGGGATGCTTGATGACGGGTTGTAATGCTGAATTTTTTATCGGTCGGATACTGCGGGATTATTTCTTCAAGACATTCGACCAGGTCATGGAAACCTGCGCTGGAAACATTACGAAAATAATTATTTCTATTTGTCCGTATAAGATTCAGTCGTTGGACCCCGAATTTTTATGCACGGCAAACATTTTGTGCGTTAATTGCAAGCTGCTGAAATCGAATAAACATTTGTTTCTTCTATTAACGATCCTAAAATCCCACTTATCTCTCTACTATTTAGTGTTTCGCCTATTAATTTTCATTATAAACGCATTAAATCCACGCAGTGTAATTGTATGTATATTACACCAGCATTTAGTGTAATAGCTAAATATCAATGTCGAGGGAATATAAAGGGTATTTCAATTTGAAACAAATACGCAGCATAAATTCTTATTAAATTTTTAAAGTTTAACGTCATATTACTGCACATGAAAAATTTATTTAAATATATACATATATAAGATACGGGATATGCCATTGACTGCACTGTAAGCATATTTAATAACGATATTACCATTTAGACGACTATATTATCCAAGTCCACCATTGCCAACACAGACGGTCACCCTATTAAAACGACTATATTCTTAGGAAATGTCATTGACAGCACAGTTGAAAATGTTATTAGCATTTAGACACTAAAACTCTTTAGCTATCCGAAGACACGTCTCTTCCAAAAATAAACAGCTGGAACAATAAATCACGATGTCATTTAATGTCGCGGAGGATTTGAAAGGCAAATGCCGGAAAATTCTAATTCTCTATCTGCGCTACGTCACGGAAATTAGGGATCTCGAACACGTCGCTAGGGAAAGAGAGAAATCAGGACCAACGAGCTGGAGCCTCGTCGTTTGAAGAAAGAGCAACGTGCGAGGGTGGACGAGTGACAAAACCGTCGTAGCCGGAAGTCGGCGTTGCACAATCGTGGCAGACGATTAAGGCGGCAAAAAGGACCACGGGAGGGTACACACAGGGGGTCGCGGGGGTGGCCACGGGGAACAGTCAAGGTGTATAAAGTGCGACGTAATCAGTATTCGGTCGGCACCTACCGGAAATTCAATTCCATCTTGGGGTTATAAATTTTTTGCACCGCTCGTAAAGGCGTGCTCGTGTAGAATCATCGTGATATACTGGGTGTCTCGAACAAACGGAGATTGCGCTGCATTAGGCCGCGTTGAGATGCTAATTTTTCCGCGAGAGAAAGCGATGTTCCTATCGATAGAGTGAGTGGACTATAATCATCATGATTCAAGATGAGACTCGTTATCGACAGATAGTTTCTTTAGCAATTGATAGTAGATGAAAACTTTTGTTTAAAAATGTTTAAAAACGACCGTAGTTTTTCTAGTATTCCATAGTATTTTTCTTGTTCACAAATCATTTTATCGTTCGACTTTTCATTCAACAGTTCGAGTTAGTGTGTCTTCGACTTTAAATATTTTCAAGTATGATCTTCATTTATACATTCTTGTTATTCGTCGCATCTTCCATTTTATTTATAACTGTATGAAACTGCAGATTCATTTATTATAATATTTCAATGCTTTATAAGTGCAAGGTTTTAAATGTGTCTAATTACTATGAATTTCGGCAAACGAACGAGTTGTACAATGTGAGCATTTTTAATTGAAGGAAGAAACAAGAAATCATTCATAGTAATAAATCATGTGATCATCCATTCGAACGTCTACAATAAACAAGATAAAAAGCAGAAATTGGAATAAAATATTCAAATGATAATAATTAGTCGAAATAGGCAAATCACATTCACATCACATTTTTTAAAATTCCATAATACGCATACATTCTTAAACAACACGTGAACAATTCGCAATTGTGGTTGTGAATGACCATACATGGAGAATTTCGCAATTTTCATGCATTCTTAATAAACGCACGAACAATTTACAATTGCGACTAACAGCCACTTTCCATTGGTACATTTTTCACAGTTTCATAATTATTATCTTCTCCGCGCGTGCTGACAAAGTTGCGGAGCACGTCAACCACGAGGAAGGAGATTTGCCAAAATAATTGCTAATGTAACGACAGCGAGAATGTATAATTCTTGTGACCGGCGACGTCGACACACTAAACGCGATGACGCAAGCGAACGCGTCGATAAAAGCTCGCCGGATAACCGGAAATTCCACAAAATCGAGCTTACTGTCGTCCGCGAGCATGACCCGTCGACGATTTCGCTGTTGCAACAAGAAATTCCTGAGGTCAGCCGAACTGGGATCAACGAAGAAACTTTGCGCGCGAAATTGAGGTTCTATCGGAACTGCGAGTATGAATATTGCGCGTTAAGTGCGCCGCACAACTATTGATCCCTCGGAATAGCTATCGTTCCCTAGCCCCCGACCGATTCTTGCTTCTAACAATGATTCGCGGACAACGCCGTCGGACGGTTGATGATTTTTCCGTATAAGCGAAAATCCATTTACCCCGACAATAAAAACAATTCGAAAATAAAACACAATGTTCCCCACTCCCCCGCTGTGTTTCCAAAAAAACATCAATCACGCGGACTCGACTCAATCTATTCATGCCCACAACACGCTCGAAAGAATGATAGGGGCGTCATTTATCAAAAAAATTTTCAATTACACCGTATGTTTTGATATATTGCTTTTTGCGTATCGAGCTGCCTCGGTATAGTTGTGCTTTGCCAGCCGTGTCTTCGTTAAAATCACTATCCCGGCAGAGTTCTAAGGCTAATTAACATTGGACCAGGCCCTGCTTTAATCTTACTGACTTCAAAAGAAGAGACAAGCTCCGGGATTTTCCGCAATCTTAGTATAGTTGATTCGCCGAAGACTAGTCTTAGGAAAAGCTGATTTAGGTGCGATGAATTTTCATTTAATTTGCAAACCGGCGAAACGCGTTGTAACGATATTCTCTGTTTAATTTCGGATAGTTTGTATTAGAAGGAGAACGTGTTAAAGAAATGTTCTCTTTGACTTCGGACTCGTTGAATTAAAAAGAGACTTCTTCTAATAATCACAATTTCAAACTTATCGTAAGGAGAAACGCAAGTTGCAGTTTAAACCTCCGGTCTCTTTTGTTCTGCTTAATATAAAATTCAGAAAAAAATTCACGGACACGTACGCCACCGGGGAGAATATTTTATGAATTTTGTCGAATTTTTGATCAAGCGCAAAAAAAGGAAATCGACGTTAAACAGAATACAAGAGACTTTATCTGATTATATATTGCATCGTTAAAATTTCCGTCGACATTTATAAAGAAAAATATTGCTAAATTAAGTGCAAATAGATAACGAGCGACGTTCGAATGCTTGATTTTACAATGTTCGAAACAACGGATGCCCATTAGACAAATTGAAATAATTTACGAGTTGTGCAATAGTGCGATGATTTAATATTAATTACACGCAGAGACAAAAGTTTAAAGTATCTCACGCCAAAACTCATTCGAATGTTTCGCGCATCAACCGAAACGAAACGAGTGGACAAATAAACACGTCATTAACTAATAATTAATTTCACGGTACAACAAGCGAACGTATCATTTTAAATAAACATTGCGAACGTGATTCCGTAATATTTACGGAGGGCGTTAACGAGGCAATCAATCAACCTGGCTTGAGCCAGCTTTTCGCTACAGTGAAATCGCATTAACAATAAGACACACACGAGGCACGTCCGAAAAGTTAGTAAAACGCATTTTTTACTTTAACGTCAGCAAAGCTGCGGCTACTTTCGCGATCGACATAGCACGACTTCCATTAACATTGTGACAGTTAAAACGATAAACATTCTTTCAATTTCAAACCACAAAACTTGGCTTTTTTTTTAAATTCGAATAATTTGTTTACCGCGTGACAGGTAAAAGTATTTTGGAAACATTGCAGAGAAATTATGGAAAATCACTTTTTCCAACTTTTTATATGAGTCTACATTAAAATTTTTAAGACTACGTTTTGTAGATATATGCCAACTATGCGTATTCTTAAAATTTCATAAAAATAGGAGGCAATGTTGCAATGAACAACATTTCGCTGTAATAAATCTCAGAATTCTCACATATGCAAGGCACAATTTTACAATTTTATGAAACACAACTTTCAGTATTTTCTCTGCAATTATTCCAAAAAATAGTTCGCTGAGTAAACTAATTGTTCGACCATCTCAAAAAGATTCAAGTCGTAATATTCGTATTTATCGAATATTAACCCTTTGCACTCCAAGTAATTTTAATTCCAAAATCGAAAGATTTATTTTATCTGCAATAGTTTTATTGTACATGGTTTATTTCCCTTCGTGGATATAAAGTTTACTATTATTACTCGTAGGTGCGACATTTAAATTTTTACCGACTACTTAGATGCAAACATAATGATGTAAAAGCTGTTCTAAAAAATAGTAAGGGAATTTTTAGTGTCGCCTCAGAGGCGCCATTAGAGCCATATATGGGTGACAGAATTATTTGTTTAAAAATAAATTTGTTCGCTAATATATTCGTTGCATTCGATTCAGTTCAAATCTGGAGACTACAAGAAGGTTGAAGAATAACTATGTGTCAGACATTTTAAGTTTTCAATTGTTGCTATGTTAAATAAATTCCTTTCATTTCGTGGAATTTTTTAGGCTGTTGGTTAGGCAGTTAAAGTGTTAAAGAAGTTATCGTCTTTGTAAGAGTGTCCAAATACTAATGTGAATCTCTCCATAATAATAGAATAAATAACTCAACAGTGTCCATTAAAATAAAACTGATTAACAGTGAAACAAAACAAGAACTGGCGGTATTTTTCGAATTACTTCGTTCTTATCGAGCACCTAATAGCACAGGAAGAAGCAACTCTATTTTCGACGTGGAACCAAGAGAATCAAGAAGAGGCAACGACGAACGACAGTGTTGTTGCTCGTGGAATTGTAAATTAGTTTTACGATTCACCAGCTTCGCGGTTAAAGTAACAGAAGCAACCGTGTTACTGTTAACCGTTATGTTCGTACATAAATATAAAGCAAGTCCTTCAGACCCGAGTCGACTATCAAGCAGTCAGGATGGATGCCAAGTCGATTCGCGAAATATTGCGGCGTATACTAGACGCAGCGTTGTGAATAAATTTAGAAACGTTGCTATTCTATTACTCGCGTCCACTATCGAACAAGTCTTTATATTGACTTTCCCTTCGGAATAATTCCTCCGCAATTGTCGATAAACTGAACAGTGAACTGACACGAAATCGCTACCAAAATGGTTCCATCGCGTAACGCTCTAATCTGAACCAAAATGGATTGGCAACGTTGAAAACTTACTTAACACTAAACCTACCGAGCATTAAAATTGTTTGATAGGTATTCTCTTGTAAAAATGCCGAGATTTACTTAATTTGAATTATTTGCGATTTTCATTACAAAGTATGACTGAACAAAGAGACCTGTTGTATCGATTCCAATGAAAGCAACTTTGTAACTTCAATAATTGTAAAATGAAAAATCTGAATAGTCATTTAAGGCATCCTGATATTTTTCATTTACGATTATTGAGATCGTAAAGATGTATCCACGGGTCACCAGACTTATAAATTATTTTTGGAAAAGGAAATCGAGAACCAATAAATTTAACACTGGGTTTGCAAAGCGATTAAAGTGACTATTTTACATTAATCTATAAAAATTACAAAAATTTATCTGTCCGAATGTTCAGCCACGTTTTCAATAGTATATGTCCAAAAAGGAAATTAACGAAATCGCCGCGGTTGGAATAATTTGCTGGGAGATAATCGAAGTTACACTGATTGGCTCTGGTGCCGTTCAATTGTTAATTTAGGGGCGGAGTTGCGGGAGGAATTGCGAAGCAAAGGGTGAAAGAATATGAAGAGAAGCGATACGAAAGACTGCGGCGTTCCTAAGCGGAAGGCTATTTAGATTTATTCGCGAATCCTCGACTCGCCGATATATCCTACGAGTGCACGTGCCAATACCAATAGGCGGAGTGGTTAATACCATCTGCCCTGGCATCCATCCTCGCTACTTGATAGTCAGCTTCCATTCGAAAGCTTCGTCTTATACCGCGGCCTATACAGTAATCCTAACTCTCATCCGCTTTTTTCCCTGAATCCCCTCTATCGCGGATTGGCATCGGCTGCATTCCTTGAACGGCATAAATTGTCAATTGAATTTCGAGGAATTCGCATGATTGCTCTGACACCGGCCCGCGAAAACCTCAGCACGAAATTGTGCCTTTTTCCTAATAATTGAGAAAAGGAATTCTCATTCCATCCATTGCGTCATCACAATCTCTAAACCGTGGACTATAGCTATACTTGATGACAAATTTTTTATCCCATATATACAATAAAAATATTATTTTCCTTATGCAGGACAATCGTTGATATGATCACTCGATAACCAGACGCTTGCAGTTTGTTTTCACTTGAAACGCGCCATTGATGAATTACACATTTTGAAGTAATTATGTGTTTTTTAAAAATCGTTTTGAAACGTTAAAAAATCCGATGAATATTTCATTGTATTTACAGATGCGAAAACGTTAAGAAATATTTACTGCAATTCATCGGAAAGCTAAATAATAATTATTATTCTGTTGCGTAATTGTTTCCGTTTCTGCAACGTTTTTGTATTGACTTTTTAACGATCCCTTTCGGTGTTGATCGTTTTTCTTTCGGAACAGCCGTTCCGTTCGTAAACTGCTGCAGAAAGTAATTAGCTATGACGTGGCCGCACAATATGATGGCATAGCTATAATCAGAAGGCTTAGGTAGTTTCCTGGTTGCGAAAATACTAGCCCTGAGTGTAACTTCCGGGGCGAAACGGAGCCGCGGATTATCCGCGGAAGTGCGAAGAGCCTTTTAACGCGGTATAATTTATTTAAAAGCCGAGCCTGGCCCCTCGAAAAAGGGAATCTCTGATGAAACAGCCTTAATTAGCGCAGAGTTTCTTCCCTACAATTTCTCTTTTCTTTTTGCGAAAGAAAACCGCGACGCTGCTGCTCCCTCCTTTTCTTCGCCCTCCTAATCGTTACCCTACCGTTTTCTTTTAACGGATCCTTAAAAAAGACTCGAACGTCTTAACTCAAGTTTACCGCTATACAAAGTGGATAGTTGATCAACGATATAACCACCAACAATCGAACTGGTTCGCGGCTTCGTTTATAAATAAAATTTTACGAATTCCTGTGTGGCTGGAATTTTTATTGCACGTTTCGAAATTGCAAGAATCCAAAAGAGTTATTAACAACTATGTTACATTGCAGTGGTCGTATGAAATCGGTGGATAAACAACGAAAATAGGAAATAAACAACAGTATTGCATAATGAATCTATAAATTTTTAGTTACAAAGATGTTTTAAATTATTTATGTTTCTTATGAGACATTAATTATTAAACAAAATCTGTGTGTCTGTTTCAAATGTATACGAGAATTCGTTGTGAAGCGTACATAAACAATAAGTGAAAAACAAAATGGTAACTTTGATTATGTCAAATTTTAATTTATTTATACGTCGATGGGTTAAATAGATTGAACAAACAATTTTAGTATATTTGATAGGTTTGAAAATGTGTGAACATGAATGAATTTATTGTGTCCGCTGTTTTATACGAATTTTATGAAAACAGGTTGATTTATGCTATTTGAGACGGCACGTTGTCGATAACAATTGTGAAATATAAAATCTGATAGCGATGATTTCGTCGGTTTCGGCAGTTCTACCGCTAACAAGTAAGATAACGGGTCAAGTGTAGCGGCGAAGTTCTCCGAGCTGCTTTAATTAAATGAGTATCGAGTGACTTATTTATGAATATTGTACGGAAATATGTTAATGACGCAGCGAGTGACACCAGCTGGCACCTAGAAACAAGGTCGATCGATCGGCCAATGAATTTTAAATAATCGAGGGCGACTTAATGCATGTAACCTAATTAACATGACACGCGTCATAGATTCGGATCGCATGCAAATGAGGCTGTTCAACGGGGAACAGAGATGCGATGCTACGCCATTTTCTAAAATTGTTACCAGCGACATGCAACTGCAGCTAGACCAATGATTATTTTCCATTTAAACGAAGAAGGCGTGCAATATGAAATGGTAATAAAATCAAGTCAAATATAATAATCATTTAGGAACTCTCAAACGATCCTACAAAATTGATTTTTAATTAATCACAATTAGATTCGTGCAAAAATAATGGCTTTTCGTTTTGCGTTTTAAAATAAATTTATTGGGTTGTTCGGTAAGTAATTTCGTTTTTTCCCGACAGAGGATTTAGTTGTATATTTTTGCACCCAACTTCACACTTAAGCCACATAATTATTATATCTTTTGAGAGCTGATATAACAAGGCTTGAGTGTGAAAAAGTCCAATTGACCCAATATTATTATGGAGAGATTCCCATTAATATTTGGACACTCTTACAAAGACGATAACTTCTTTAACACTTTAACTGCCTAACCAACAGCCTCAAAAATTCCACGAAATGAAAGGAATTTATTTAACATAGCAACAATTGAAAACTTAAAATGTCTGACACATAGTTATTCTTCAATCTTCTTGTAGTCTCCAGATTTGAACTGAATTGAATGCAACGAATATATTAGCGTACAAATTTATTTTTAAACATGGACAAATAATTCTGTCACCCATAATTTGCCGTCAAGTTGTAAGATTTCGAAGTAATTGAAACGACGAGAATGAGATAAAAATTCAAGAGAAATCGCAATCGAATGTTGGAGTTATTGTAAAATTTTGAAAAATTTATGGATAATAATGCAAATATGCATTACACCGAGTATTCGCTCACGCGCGTATTTGTACGAATTTAATTAATATCGATTTCATATATAATATTAAGGCCGTAGAAAAGGATTAAACTCTACTTCCTGATTACTCTAAAATCCGTAATTTCCCGTTAATAATGATCGAATACGTAAAACTGGACACTTTGCAACACCTTCAAATGTTATTGCATAAGCAATTTACAATTAAATTTTGGTAACTACATTTTCACTGCTATTCTATTTGATTCCTATCGAGCAAAATTCTGAATGTGTACAATATTAACGTCACTCCTACTGACAATAGAAATTGATTGACATTTTTACGGTATTGTTCCAGTCATTCAAAACTCATCCACGAAGATGCGATAGTCTCACGCTCATAGTTAAAAGCGAGAGAAGAGTACAAAATGAACCCTTCAATTTGCTTCCTAAAAATATTCCCTGTCAAATGGAAATATGTTCGCCAATAATTTAACATTGGTTGCTGCTGGCACATCGCAGTAATTTTATTCGTGACTGGCAACCATTTTGCAGACAATGCTAAATTCGCTAAATTCGGCTACCTTGCTAACAATTTTCCGAATATATAAATTCAAATAATTCACATAAACTAGTGAAAAGATTTCATCCAGCACTCATCTTAACAATCTAGAAATATTTTTACCAAAGAATTTTTCTGATACCATTCAGGAAAACTTTCTTAATAAAGTATTTGACACGAATGTTAATACACTATCTACGAGATCTAGTAAACGCATAAGAAAATATAATTCTGATATTTTGAAAAATGTCATTACCTGTTCTAATAATTCGTAAGAGTTACGTTAGTCTTACCTAAAAAATTTCAATTTCATTTGGAGAAAATAATAAGTTTTGTTGTAGAATAAAATTGTAGAAACGACAAACTCTTGACGTCACAATATTAAATAACAACGAAATAATTCACAATTTCAAAGATTAATAATTTGTCAATTTGAATTCACAATTCAAAGATTAATAACAATTGTTCATTGAAACTCCAATGAAAAAATTACTCGAAAAAATTCATACGATTTAACAAAGGTACAGCAAAAATTAATTATAGCTTGGCATTTTAAAGAAAATCGATATTATTCAGCAAAAAACGAGAAATTTCTCATTGCACAAATTGCCGATCGACCCAGCTGCCCCAACCCCCATAGACTTCTTAACCCGTGGAACTTTTATTCACCGAAATTGCGTCAACGATTTGACGTAATGCCATTGACTTCTTCGTTTCGCCTTACCTCCCGGCAGCAAGGTACGCAGAGAGACGTTTCGCATCCAGCGTGCGCGGACGGAGATCGAATTTGCGAAATGGCTGTGTACGAGGGTTGAATTTCTGACGAGGTAATTCGCGGGGTGGTGCGGAGACGGCAAGAAGGAGGATTCGCAGACTGACGTCCCGCGGAAGCCAGAACGGAAAAAGTTGTAGGGGACGAAATTCAAAGTGAATTCCCCCTAAAATAAGCAGGCCGCCGATTCCGGCGCATTTAGGGTGACGAGTTACTGCGCTTTCCTTTCAAAAGACAGATAGATCTCTGCCATGATTCTTCTCATTCTTCGATAGACCCGTCTCGAATGCAGCTGCAAGCTCTTCTTTCCGAAAAAATATGTGTTTTCTCCTTCCGAGTCGACGTATCATTTGTTAACGAACTAGTATGTTTAGTAACAATCCTATAAATGTCTCTGACAACTGTTTTTAACTCTGACAAATGCTTCTGATAAAATGCTCCTAGCAAAAAGATTTTGTCAACGTATTTTTAATAAAATGCTTCTCATGCATATTCCGAATAAAATGTTTCTAACAAACATGTTTCCAATAAAAGTGCTTCTGATTAAATATTTCTGGCAAATGCTTTTGACAGAATGTTTCTAATAAAAAATTTCTGTTAAAACGTTCCTCACAAAGAGCTTCCGATTAAATATTTCCGATGAAGTGTTTCGAATGTTTTTAGTCAGACGTTTCTTATAAAGAGTTTCAGAAGAAATGCTTCGGTTAAAACGTTTCTGCATATTCTAACTATTTTGCGGGTTTACTAGAAATATACACAAGTTTACATCCTTTCAGTGACAATATAATAAACGTTTTCAACGAAATGTTTTTGCTCGAACATTTCCATTTATCAATAATTACTTGAATGCGGATTTTCATTGACAACAATGTAATAATTTTTTTTAAATTAGTGATCGACCACTGAATGATTCTAACGAAACATTTCTATTTATAAATAATTATTAGAATACTGATTTTCCAAATTAATCGTAGGAAATAGAAGTTGAATAAAAATATGCTTCTTCTTTGAACAATTTAAATTAACGGATGATAATGTCATGTATGCCATGAATAGTATAATAATTACGTTTAGCCCTGAACAATGTAGCGCAGCTAATACCCCATGGCTTGTTGTAATATAAAGGCGAGAGACCAAGGATGTCAGAATGAAGTTGCAGAAGCTCCAACGGTAGCAGAGCAGAAACAGGGTCGAGAACACGATATAAAGAAGAAATCCAAGATGGCGATAGGTGCGAAGACTGGTTCATTCTGGGAGAAATTTTCCGGGAACGATTCCTTTTGTCTCGGGAATGGCGTGAGACATGAACCTGACCTGACCTGACCCAACTTGATTCAAGTCTGCTTCATAGACCGTGTAAGAGCGAAAGAATAGAGGAGGACACGAGCCGGAAATGAAGGTAGCGGGGAAGTTCGCGCGGCAAACATACGCCGTTACCTTCTGCCGAGTAAATTTTATCGAATTCGGTGATCCTTTAGCTTCGAGAAAACGGGGACAAGGAACCGTAATATGTATTACACGACAAACTACGCAGACACAACCGGAAAACGCCAACGAGACGTACAACGCGAAATCAACGGTCCACTCTTGAAATGTACTTTCATACTGACAATTGAACCTCCACAAGGAGTTGCACCGTCTTCACAAGTTCAAGGTGTACTGAATTTTGGCGATTTTTTTCTTTGCAAGAGAAACGATTTTTTCGAAAATACATTTTGCTATTCTTGAGGATTTTTTTTCAGATGATGTATTAAACTTTTTGCATTAAAACTTTGCATACGTATTTACGGCTATTTGAAGTATATAGATTATTATTTTTTTAAAGAAGGAATAATTAAAATTGTATGGGTTTTATGTTTTGGAGGGCATGTTTCTTTTAACTTTTGAACTTTTTGCATTACGATTTTGCGCGCGTATTTATGGGTATTTTTAATTTTTTAAGGAAAAATAATCAAAAGTACATGAGTTATATATATATATATTTTTATAGGTTACGTTTGGAAGACCATGTTGCCTAGATACCAGTTCTTTTACTGATTGAACACAATCAAATGAGGAAGTAGAATAATCAATATGAATGTGGCTATGTTATAAATGCATATATATAAAGAACAAGTATTGTTTGGAAACAATTGGCCAACACAATTGGGTAATTAAACAATCATACAATTTACTCAGATTTTTAAGTTGCCCAAATGAAATGAGGTTTCCCCAACATGGTCAATTACTTCCAGCAGATTTACTGGGTTATCATGAAAATATTACAAAATGGGGTACGGCCAGGTATAAAACAAACGTTGGAATTTAACGTTATCTGTCCACCAATAAAAATAAATTGTGTACTTGCTGGATTATTTTGTGCATACAATTTATTCTCCAACCTCGAAATTCAAATATAAAATACTATTCGAATGTACACAATGTAATCGTCCACGTTAAAATAGTAACTTGGAATAATCAACAATGCGTATTTGAACAGGGGACGTGTGCACGTGCGCGAAAAATCGAAATTTACAAGTGGAAAAAAAAGAGAAGGAGAAAAAAGAAAGCCAGGGGGCGGTTCAGAGTTGGATGCGTAAAAATACAAGCTTTTTCTCTCACGTGTAAAATCATTAGCATCCCAGCGAGTTACGAGGCTCATTTGCATCCCCGATGCCCGCGGTATAATGCACCCGTTCCTGAAGATTCCTCGATATTCGCGTCAATATCCATTTTTTCTCCGTTATTTCCTCTACTTTTTATTTGCGTTTCATTCGGTAAGCCCCGGCGCGAGCAAACCGTGAATCTCGAATATAAAAACACACTATTCAATATACGAAATACATTTTGTCAAGTTAAAAAAAAGAGAGTAAATTCGATCTAACTTCCTCCTGTCGATCCAATTTCCAATAAAATTCATTTTCGAATGCCCGAAATTGCTTTGCCTCCTGAGAATATAAATATTCGAACGTCACAGAAAGTATTCCGCGGCTGCGACGGCTACCGCGTTCTCGGTCTCGATTATTATTTTTCGCAAGTGCAAAAATAAATTTGTCCGAGATACGACAACACGAGGACCCCCACGTGTACACAATCGACGATCCAAAACGCGTGCGCCCCGACGATACAGAAATTTTATTCCTCCCCTCTCTCGATTTATGGCTCGACATACTCTCTCGAGGCACGCACAATACGCGTTTCGGGAAACGCTATTAAGACCAATATTTTCTCGCCGAGACTGTCAATTTCGATTTATCGCGACGAAATTTTTGGTTTCGGGAGTCGCAAAAATTAATTCTAGAAAATCACGAGTTGCTCTTCTGATCGCCGAACGCGGAATTTCGGTCTACAGTCGATCGCGAAAATTTGCATACACCTACGTTCTTCGCTGTTTAAAGATAAAAAGACACGGAAGAAAATTTGATAACCATCGTGAACCAACAAGTTTAATAAATTTCTTCTTACCTACTTCTGATCAGATTCGCCAACGATGTACAATGGATGATGAGATCATTAGAACCATAGTAGCAATTAATATATTTGTTCTTCTACATTTTTAACATTAAATAGTTCATGCAGGAACAATGAAAATTCAGTACAGCTGAAATTTCATTTTAGAATTCCACACTGAATAGTTCCAACAATTTGATCCTCCACTGTATGTTTTAATAATGCACAATGGTATGTTAAGATTTAACAGGTGAATGATTACGAACATTAATAAACTAATAAACTTAATTCTGTACACAATCCTTCCAATGAAAATATTTTTAAATACGAACGAAACGGTTTGAGCTAGTTTCGAAATTTCCCAGGTGTACGCAGACGATGGCAACCGACTGTCTGCATGGTTTCGTCTAAAAATTTCGCTAATTGAAGGAAAGGGTTGATCACGGCTCAGAATTCGGAACCAGGGCTTGGAATTCCGAGCCAGCGGCGTCCGTTCTCGTACGTGCGATTCGCACCGGGCCCGAAGTGCTCTAATTGAATCGTTCACCAGGCCACGGAAAAGATTTCCACGGTCGCCGAACGAGAAGTTTCGACGTCGTTCGAGGAAACTCTTTCGCTCGCGGAGCTGAAGCAAGACTAAAAAGGGGGGCCCCGGTGGCGTGCAGGGGCGGAGTGCAAAAGAATTGGATTCTTCATCAATCGAGATCGGGAAGGCCGCCGGTGGAGCCGAAGCTGTCTCTGGAATCCTTTTGGGCTCGCTCGAAATGGCTGCCGGGCGAGGCGTCTTTCAGACGGCTCTCGAAATTCAGAAAGTCCGAGCCGCACGGGCTGCAGGCCTGCATTGATTGGGCAAAGGGTCTTTGTTCAGGGGATCCGGTTGTCTTCCACTGGACCTAGGATGTTTATGCATTCCGAGATCATAGTCTCTATTCGATTGCTAATCGCCTTCGGAGGCTGTTTTGTTCGACGGTCTTTTGGTAAAACATCTTCGATCGAACGTGTCAAGTATTGGCTATTGCACTGCGGATTTTATGCAGAATAGCAATTTTATATGTCAATCTGACAAGAAATATATACTTTAACGCTAAACTTACTATAGCTGCTCAAAACCACGATTTTCACAATTTTTATGTTAAATTGATTGAAATTATAAAATTGCCTTTACACTTTACCGATCGAAAGCCTAACAAACTGCTCTTATATTGTAATTTTAACTTATAACCAAATTATTAGATAACGTTGCTGAGGGTGTCATGTTGATTTACAATAAAAATTACTGTCAGCGTTGAGAGAAGGAAAGTTTTCAATCATGGAGAATGGATCTTGAAAAATTCTGAAATACTCGCCGGTCGGTAAAGTGTTAATAGAAATCAAAAGAATAGATTTCTTTAATCTTTATTATAAAAATTCCACAAAATCTGAATAAATTAAATCTTGTTATTTTTGTCACATAATATATTCTAACCATTTGTAATGATCGTTTAGTAAGGTAAGTTTAGTGTTAAAAGTGTATATTTTCTTTTAAAACATTAGTAAGTTGAAAATATCATAGCCATAATTTTAAATTTTCTTGTTTTCATAGTTACAGTCACTGGACGGTGAGGATTAAATAAAATTTAACTCTGACGACAAATATTGTCCTTCTTCTATCATACTTGCTTTAACATGCCGTGGAGCCAAGAACTGTTAGAACACTAAATTTTTCAAGTAGCATTTTCGACGTTTAAACTCTGTCAAAAAGAATCGTGCAAATACAAGTGACTTGTTTGAAAGCCTGTAGCCTCTACTTTCACAATCCGTCATTCAATTTATTTTTTCTCCCGAACATACGCAGTATGTCTATAAAACGGTGAAATTGCATAAACATCCTGGATCCTCTAACACTAAATTTGTCTTTACTTGAATCAAGAAGCTGTCGGACCCGTTATTTTCAGTTATTTGCCTTTCCAAACGAGGTGACGAAATCACAGTGCTCTCCGCGCTGTTGCATAGCCCTCCTTCGCTGTCCATCATCTTTCAAGAACAATTACAAGTTCGTTTAGAATGATTAATTACGACTGTGGGAACAGAATAATACAACACTCATAAAAGTTATTACAGCAACAACGTCATATGAGAAACGAACATTTTAATACTCGCGATCAATTCACCACTGATTGACACTTTCGCGAATTTATAAGTGGAATAGAAATGGTACAAGCGAATCGATAAATGTTATAAACAAAGTTATATAAAATCATGAGGATTGTGATCGTCGAAGCTGCTTCAAGAAAATATTCACATTTTATTGCTATCAGTACAGCATTAAAAAAATATATATATAAAAAAGATGTACGTAAACTCGCGAAAGTATACGATCTTAGGAACGGAAATTAATCTAACGAATATTTCGCTACGACGAATACGTCTTCAACGTGGTTTATATTAAAACGAAGATGATGTAACAATCTACGCTAATAGTGATTTAAGTAATCGTAATATTTGGAAACCACAATTCTATCACGTTCGTGAACAACCAAAAGATTGAAAAGCCACTGAAAGACAACTATCACGCCATGAATTAACTATATTTGTCAACTCGTCGACGGTTTAAAAATCGAATTCAAACAATTTCCCTAGTTTCGGATCCAGCAAATGATGGTAAATGAACATATCGATCGAGTACAGATTTAAATTATTTTGATCATGCGATTTTGAGGACTGGTATGAGATACAAGCCTCCGGGAAGTTACAATAATCAGGGGAATCTGTTACCAGCTTGGTTTTCTCCTCGACGACCTGAACAACATTGCCATCCTCCGTGCTGGTAATAATGCCGGTCCCCAGTTTCTTCCCTAAAATTTTCACCTCCTTTCGACAGCCACCGGAAGTGTTGACAATGTTTGTTTCGCAGCCGTTCGTGTTCGCCGCGGTGTTCTTCAAGAATTGTTCGTACGGGGTGAGCAGCTTCATGTTCGAGTACTGGGACGCCATAATTTCTTGACTGTGATTCTTCGGACCCAGGATTTTCACCTCGCCGAGGCCGGAAAACAGCTTCGAAGATAGCAGACTGTCAGTTGTTCTACCATCGAGAACCTTTGTGCGAAATTTCAGCGTTTATGCAAAACTATGAATATTTTTTAAACGAATTTTTATACATTTATTAGCTAGTGCGTCTATCTGCGAGATACTAACGACTGAAAGCTAATTGGATCGAGAACTTCGTGCGATTATGATAAGGATTAGTAGGCGATGTTGAAAGCATTGAAAAATTATTATTTAAAATTTAATTTAAATTATTATAGAAAAACGTTTTTAATTTGACTCACTATTTTTGCAGTTCAGACGAAACATTTTGCTTGAACATTAGCAATTTGTAATTAGTACTTACGAAATTAATAGACTTTAGACTTTAGCAAAAATTTTGCGCCATTTTAGACTTCTCTTTGGTCCCTGAATGTTTCCTACCATAAATTCTTCACTTTCATTTAACCATAACGAATTGTCAAATATATTTCAACGCTCTTAATGGTTAATAGATTTCGATAGTCCAATAAAGATATTTATTTAAACGATGAATTTATTACACATATAACAATGGTTCTGCAAATTTTATGGAACCAATGTTGAATACGTCCGTATTCATACTCGTGTAAATCTTTGATATTGCTAGCATTTCGATTACACAACCAAAATGGAATTAAATGTCAAACAGGTTAAACAGTAAAGTCCGTAACATATTTAACATTAGAGTTACCAAACCAGTCGCAATGACTGATTCCTAATTTTTATGGAAATTATAAAAATATTCTCATCAGAAAGTTTCGATTGAATTTCTTCGTTGAAGCAGACGCAACGATAAAAATTGTACGAGCTCTGAAGAAATACAATCTTGTCATTATTGTTACTTCTAGTGTTAACGAAGGATTACCTTTTCTGAACCACTAAATATTGGCAACAGTGCTGATTTAAGACCATAGTTAAAATAAATGTAAAATATGTTAAACTGTAAGAATTTCGAAATTTTGAATAAAATACCTTTGTGCTCGAATGCGTGGCTCCCAGAATCTTCAAGTCCGATTGACCAATGGGCATCAAACCACCGTCGGGTTCACTTTCGTCGAAAACGGATGACAGTTTCATCTTGCTTTCATAGACCGAGTGGTGTTCCTCCATCGTTGAACTACTGAGAATGTTCAGATCCTCAGTTAAACTAGTGTTGCTCTTCAAATACGGAAGCGTTTCACTTAGGATCGACAAGGGGGGATGATTTTTCAATAACAGGGAGGATATCGAAGGTTGTGAGGTGGTTGACAAAGTGGAAATGTCGCTTCGGTGACTGAGAATGTTTGTTAACTCTTGCTGACTCGAGGGTACTCCTATACCTATCATAAAAGTCAGCGAATGCATATTTTAACAAACTTTTCTCGCTCGCAATGTACGAGTATAGTTACGTTTACAGAATGATAGTTCTAAACGGTCGAACAATTCAAAACCATCTAACTACCTTGTGTACCTTCACGATACTCAGAAATATTTTTATTCAAATTTTAAACAATTGTCTTCAACTTGTTTCAAAATCATCAAAATAAGGAATCAATTCAACACAAAATCTTAATCATTTCTTACTACTCTTTTTACTCTATTGTCAACTGCTACGTGATAGCTAAGACTGCAGATCTTAATGGAAAATACAAAATCTCCTCATCAATTGCCAGAGGTGGGAGAAAGGTAGACATCTCTTTCTCTCTGTAAATTTTCCGAGTTAGAAAGGATATACAGACATTCTAAAAATAATTTAAATTTTTCTAACATTTCAAGTTCCATTTCGTTACTTTTACCATCAATATTGTACATCCAATCCGCGTTACATCGATGCGAACGATTAAAACATTAATTCCTTATTTTACGATCCTACATTTTTCTTATGATACATAACCTGGTGTTATTTAACGACTCCAAACAACGTTTTTAAATTGTTCGACGGATTTCAAACATGTTACACAAATTCCAGATTGTACCTCCTGAGAATATGGAAAGACACATGAATTTCGAAAAGCGTGACTCGTAAGAATTGAATATATTTGAACCTTGGTCGTCGTGTTCGGCCAGAGCTGCGTCAATTGACAGTGATTTCGGGCCGAGGATCAAGTCCTCGATTTTCGACTGAGAGAGGAAATTGATACCGTCCACGAAACGGTCGTCGAGGCTCTTGATGTCGAGTATCCTGATGTCTTTGTCCTCGAGGATCTCGATACCATCCATCGGTATGGGTTTCTGCGCCGAGGCCGAGTTAAGTACCATGATCTGATTATCCGAATCCCCGATGATCACCTCCCCGTTGCCACGTGTGCTCATCATATTGATCGCATCCGCTTCGTCACCGTCGAGAAGCGTCATGTCATGACCGTTCTGCTCCATCAAATCGCGAGCTTCGCTGCTTGTCATCACCTAATTAGCCAATCGACAGAGAAAAATTACTAAAGACCAACGAAAACGTTAGTCCATTCGTCTCGGAAACTTCTGCTGGCATTCCACCAAACGTCAATTAAAAGTATGATGAATTGTTAACTGTTGCAGCATTGTTATTATGAATATGCTATTTGCTGCAGACCTTTATGCA
>CM052089.1:13737080-13847957 GCA_028453745.1 Agapostemon virescens
TAAAAAAACGGACGGAACTTTCCGATTTACCTAATAAATTCAAACTAATGAACTGTAATGCTTCAACTCTTCTGATTTTCTGTTTATTTTAATTTTTATCCACTGAACGTTGCCATAAATACACAAAAGCCACTGTCTAGTCATTACTTTCCATAAATTCCATTAAAAAATTATTTTATGAGAGTGAATTTTTAAAGGGTATATAAACAGTATCCTTGGTTTTAGTTAACAATTTGTGAATATTGTAGAACACACTGTTGTATATTAATAGCTTGAACCTGTATTATGCTCTGCTTTTCGAAAGCAGACTCCGAACACCCCGATGTGATTAATCTAAAGTGATTACAGTAGGGTGGACAGCTATTATGACCGATGGTGTGGCTCCTTCTTTCGAGAAACAGGCTACAGCACATCGGCAGATCAGTTATGCATTTTTCGACCCAGTCCTAAAGTCATTCTATTTGAATCCAAACTTTGTAATAACCACTTTAAAGTATTAGCTACAAATGTCACGGCTACATAAACAATCAATATTAACTTCAAAGAAGTAGCTTAAAAAATATGGAAAAGAATATCAACACATAAAAGTTTGAATGAATATAAAATAAACTATTAAAAATAGAAAAAATATTTCAAGATATTTAAAAATTGTTAACAAATCTCCAAACAATCTGACAACCGCTAAACTTAACCCTTAGCACTCCAATGGCTCCTCTGAGGCGACACTGAAAATTGTCAGACTATTATTCAAAATAATTTGTCTATTACAAATGTTTATAATTAAGAAGCTAGTAAAAATTAAAGCTAGCTGTACGACTGACAGTAACAAATTTGATACGCACGAAAGGAAATGAACCACGTGCAATGGAATTATTTTAGGACAGAAAGATGTCTCGAGTTAGGAATTAAAATTGCTTGAGGTGCAAAGGGTTAACAATTCGAATATTTTACTCGAATGAAATACTGAAACATAGTAAAAAGAGGAATCCTTTAATTGGAATACCGATTATTCCATCGCTGACTATTGTTTCCTGAATTTTTGTAAAGTCAAAATGGCAGCCAGCTGCGTTTCGAGGAAAAACATAAAAGAATCAAGAATAGTTTCGAAGATGTGGCAGTACGATTGGCCAGACGGAGTAAAAATAAGTAGGAAAATCATGATCGATCTGTTTCATCACCTCGTAACGACCATCCTCGGTAGCTCGCACGAATTGTATCCCGCCCTGGGCAGCCAGTTCCAACAACTCGTTGCAATCCTCCATCGTCGGGGATACAACGGTTCTATTCTGGCGGTCTGGCTCGTTTCTCGGGGCCTCACTGTACGTGAACTGGGAATCCAATGCCGTGACTAGGCTCTCTGCCGACAATACACCAAATAAAGACCACATTGCCGCGACAGTTTGAGAAACACCGCCGCTTTAACGAGCCAATTATAGTCGCGCAACACTGAATCCTGACTCCGGGTGTGATTTAACCGTAAAGATAAAGTATTTATCCACGTATTCATTATCGTCTATTCTCCAGAAATATTTTTTTTGGTAACATAGACTTTATTAATTACAATTGTAAGTTAAATACTTTATTTCAACTCTAGTCGATTTTTGACAGTCGTCGTCGCGGTTTGAATTAACACTAAACTTACCGAGCATTAAAATTGACTAGTGTATATTAACTCATAAAAATGTCAAAATTTAATTTATTTGGATTACTTGCGACTTCCCTTACAAGGATTAAACAAAGAGATCTATTGAGTCGATTTTTAAGAAGGCATTTTTATAACTTCAATAATTGCAAAATAAACATTCTGAAAAGGATAATTTGTCCCCCTGTGGTAGGTTTAGTGTTAACGTAATATATTCTGTCAATTGTTTTACCAACCATGAACGCCACGAGTAATCTCATTTTAAAGTTATTCTACAATATTTTCTTACAATTTTTCTGTATGTACAGATTTGAGCACTTCGTGTCTGTTCAACGAATTGGATTTTTAACGCTTTCGAAGAGTTTGAAAAATTTGAGAGGAGTGATTTTGAGAGAGGCACGGTAAAGTTCTTGCGTAATATCCTCCCGTAGTATTCTTCATTTTTTATATCCCTCCATCCTGAACGTCCTCTGCGTTTGTGATTATTCATACGAAAGTAATTCTCACCGTGTTCGTTTTCCGGACCAGGCGGCTCAACTATGAAATTGTTTTTTCCGTTGAGATCAACGCTTTGGATGACAGTAGCCACCACGGGCACCTTTATCTGCACTGCTTTGATCCTGTCAACGTCCGGCGTGATCGTTGGGCTCAGATTCATCTTCCCGGCTATTCGCAGATCTTCCGCTGTCGCCGGCGTCAGAATCTATCAACAATTACATGACATTATTTTGAGTCTGTAGATAAACTAAGCTTATACTTTGGCGATTATCGTGGAGATTAAAAGTTGATGTTTGAACATCAAAAGACTTGTTATAGACTTTTTTAAACCATGTAGTGAGAAGAGAACGCTGGTCCAATGAAGAGTATAAACGTGATATAACGAACTTTTGTTGCAAGGATTCTTTGTGTGATCTTATTCAACGGAATGTAAAATAAAATTTATAATGTTTATTTAAGCGATGTTTTGCTACCACTGCGCTCATAAATCGTTTATTATTATTTTTAAGATGCAAACAGCAGTTAGCATGACTTAGTATATTGGGAATTATTTTTACAAGTAGAAAATCATTTTTGTAGTTCGTTGATTGTGGAAAAGAGGGTTCAAGAAAGAATTAAACAAATGACTTACATTTTTGTGAGTTCCAGTAGGCGATACTTTCACAAGAACAGGAATTCCCTTGGCTGGCTTGTAAAGTGCGAATGGTGTTTGGTTCTCCAGTAACGCCATTTCCATCGCTTTCGTGTCAATCTTATCGATCACGACCGATTCCAAGACATCCGACTGTTAGAAAACATTTATTATTATTTCGTCATCATTTCACTTATTTCTTTCGTTCTAATATTATGTGAAACATAGAACATAATTGAAATAAAAAATTATTGGGGGGATGATACCTTAAGTGGGTTACTAACCGCAAGCAGTGGGTCCTTCTCTTTGACTTCGATGGTCTGATTGTGGTCAGAGTTTGGCAGTTGAACGATCCTGACGTTTTTACTAAAAATTAATTTCGATTAATGACAGCGAAACGCGCGTGCACTGCAAAGTGTATTTTTATATAAAAATAGAATGCTTATAACATTAGTCGATATGTCTATATATAGAACCACGATGATTCAAACATTTGTTACCTAAAGATACTATTATCTGAACGCATTTCATACATGAACAGATCAATCAAGATCCGCACACAATACCGTTTATTGTATAAATCCATGAATATTTATTTTTGTACACCAATAGACGAGGTCTAAAAAACGAAAAATGCTAATGTCTAAAATACCGTTTCATGTACACGGTGAAAGTAATCTACAATATTTTACAAAAATTAATTTCCCAATTCTAAAGTTCCTTTTAAAAATACTGCTTTACACAGATCGTGTAATCTTGTACTAATCTAGAAAATCTTACGGAAACGAATTACACCGCTTCGAAACTGTATGTTTCGGATTTTCATATTACTTGTATCTCTGCGAAAACTTTTAAAGAAGAGATAAATTTCCGTTTAATTCCAGTCTCGAAAATAATCGAGAAAAACCTACATTTACATAGGGGTCCCGGAGCGCGTTTTCCAATTTAATAGGAAAAAACTGCTACAGGGAACGGCTTTGACCAGCTTTTCCGCAGAAGGATCGACGGCGGATCAATTTTGCTAAAAATTATGGAGTCGAAATAGGGTAAAAAAGAGATATCGCGAGTAAGTGCGCGAATGAATGAGTAAATGAATGAGTGAGGGAGTCAAAGAGTCAGAGAGACAGAATGTGTGTCTGTGCGAAAAAGAGGAGACGGGTTGGAGAAGAACGCTGAGTAAGTGAGTGAATCAATGATGAATGAATCAATCAGTAAATGAGTAAGTGAATGAGTAAGTACGTGAATAAATGAGTGACTGATTAAGTGAATCAATGACTGAGGAATGGAGTGAGTAAGTGAGTGAATCAATGAGTGAGGAATGGAGTGAATGAGTGACTGAGTAAATGAGTGAATGAATGAGTGTCCGAATGTGAGTGGGTGAGCGCTTGAGCGAATTAATAAGTGATTAGTAAGTGAGAAAGACAGAGAATCTGAATACGTGTGAGAGAGAAAAAGATAAAGGGAGAAAGAGAATGAGAGCCAATATTAATATAGGTATGTAAGAGAGGGGAGTTAGAGAGATAGAGATTGAGAGAGAGAGAGAGAGAGAGAGAGAGAGAGAGAGAGAGATTGAGTGTAAGAGACATAAAGAGAGAGTGAATCGTGAGGGTAAGTGGGTATTAATTAGTGAATGAATGCGTGAATAAGTGAATAAGTGAATCATGAAAGTAAGTGAGTGTTAATTAGCGAATGAATGCGTGAGTAAGTGAGTGAGTGAGTGAGTGTGAGTGTATGAAAGAAAGAGAGAGAGAGAGAGAGAGAGAGAGAGAGAGAGAGAAATTGAGTGTAAGAGACATAAAGAGAGAGTGAATCATGAGGGTAAGTGAGTGTTAATTAGTGAATGAATGCGTGAGTAAGTGATTGATTGAGTGAGTGAGTGTATGAAAGAGAGAGAAGCGAAGGAGAAAGATGGAGAGTCGACCGGAAAGATCAACATTCAGGCTGCGTTCATTTATCCATGGGAGAGAGAAGAGGCTGTCCGTCAGGTAGCAGATTAAGCGACGTCCGCGCCGCGCCGTCTACCTACTTTCTTATGACGTTCGGATCGTTGATTTCGGGCTGCGAGGATGTCGGATGTCGATACTTTATGCCGTGCTTGTACTCCTCGTGCGATCTCAAAGAGAATCGACGCGGAAACTCTTTGCCGCAGATTCCGCACACGTACTGCAGTTTCTTCTCGTGTGCATGCGCTTTGACCTTGTGGCAGACCAAATTCGACATTTGATTGAAGCCTTTGCCGCAAAGCTCGCATTTGTACGGCCGCTCGTTCGTATGAGTAAACACGTGGTTCCTCAAATTGCCTGACAACGAAACGGTGTTCAACCATTAAAGCTTGTAATCATCCCCTGAATTATATTGACCGACCATCCCCGCGGTATCACGCGATCCGCTGCAGACGATTTCCCGTTTCGATTTTACAAGTTTTACGCGATACAAAATCAATTTTTTCACCGTTTTTACCGGTGGGTGAAACAAATTGTTTTGCGATTGCAACTCGTTGATTGAGGTCGAACAATTTTATTGTTACGAAACCGGTGAATTTTTTTTTTTTTTTAGTATAGTCGCAGCAAGAAATATTTCGTTTCCATTGTAATTTTGTTTTTGAACGTGCTTTGTGAACGTTGCAATGCTCACCAATTGCCACGAATTTATTTTTTAATCACATGTAGCAATTTTTTTTTATAAAGTTTTGATAAGTGATTAAATTTTGTGACGCCTATAAAATTGGTAGTACATATATTTTACCTTTTTGATGAAATCCTTTCCCGCAGACCTGACACTTATGCGGCTTGTGCTCCGAGTGTGTTTTTCGATGGGAGATCAACGTGGACACCCTGCAGAATCAAGATCATAAAGTTATACACAGCGTTTAAAAAATAAATAAAATGCATTATAACGATCCAAGGATATGAAATCTAGAAATGAATCCCATGCTTTCTTATCTAATCGATTAAACAATAATTCTAAGAACTGTTCTCCACAAACCCAAAATTATCTGCATCGATTGCGAGTACCAGAAGTAAAACAAAAATTTATTTCAACTCGTAACAATTTTAATAAATTTATGGCAAAATCAAAATATTCATGTCTTCTAATATTTTCAGTCTTATATTTCACTTAACTATTTCGTCAACCCAGCAATAACGAAAATATTAAATATTACGCATACCGATTTAAATTAAAAGGCCATCGAATAAATTTCCACGCCCAATAAAAATGAATAAAATGCACGACAATGCGCATTGATAAAACACAATAATAAGTTTCTTCGTATTGGCAATATTTAAAACCTTTTGCCCCAGAGAAAAGGATTTGTAGTACCGCGGAAACGAATCAGTCTCACTCGTCGTATCCCAGTAACGCGCTTAAGCGTAGTCATTTAAAAGCCTCGCTTTATTAAAGTTAATTCACAAAAGGACAGAAACGTCAGGCTCGTTAAAAATTTTCTTCTGCCATTCCGGACAATCGCGCGGCCCGCGATTCATGCCGCGATTCAAAACGACCCGACGTGCTCGGTTACACGCGCATAATTAGTGTCCTTGCTTGTCGGCGAGATTGTAGTTCCGAATTTTTGTGCGCAGTTTTTCCCGTCGCTGCAACAGCACAAACGAGACATGAAAACGCCGCTTAAGAATTACAGGAATCCCAGTGCAATGAGTCCAAAAATATACATTTTTTCAAACGTATATAACAAAGTTTTAAAATAAACATAGAAAATTGATTATTTACATTTAAGAGAATAACAAAATTACAAATCGATTGCTGTAACGAATCAAGTCTTAAAAATTACCGGAACAAGTAGACTAATATTTTATATATATCTTTATTGCATGTCTGGCTAGCATCAATACCATCGTTATGTAAAATAATATTTTTCTTGTAATTTTTTAGCTACTTAAAAACAAGAAAGAACTCCGAAATCGTGTAGCATTCAAAGTGCCTACATGTTTCTTTTTATTTTCAATACTTGTGTTTCTTTCCCTTATATCGTGATATCTATCAAGAAACCATAACTAGAAATTGTGTAAACCAGGAATTTAAGTGTTTTTATCTTTTAATGATTTGAATGAATCAAGAACGTAACCCATATTCTTAAATTCTTATTTCTTGCGTATTGTTGCTACAAATGAATAAAATCCTCCAAAGAAAAGTATAATATATAGCAACAAAATTTATGTTAACAATTAGACCTAATGATTAATAATGCAATCGAGACGAAAATAAATATGTGAGATGGTGACTGTCAAGATCATAACAAAATATTAAAATATTATTACACGGTTACTCAACATATTGTAATTAAAAACAAAAACATATTTTCCTTCCACTTCTGTTCTTGACTACCAACTAAAGCAATTATTTATTTCGGCATAAAAATGCACAGTTCAGCGGTAAGCTTTTAGCGAACTTCTATGAAACAAATTTGCAAAAAAGAACCCGCCACGAGAGAATGCCCGTTTAAACGGGTACCAGATTCGGGGGTGGTTCGCGGGAGTGGATTCACGGATGGGTAGGGTATGCGAACCGAAGAGGAAACGGGAAACACGGTATTGACGGTTCCATACGACCGCAAAGTTACGCGAAACCAATTCGGATGCAGAGAGGAGTGTCATGAAGAAATTGCGTATCGATTCGCTTGCTGACCTGTTGAAAGTTTTCTTGCAAAATTCGCAAACGTACGGCCGGGCGTCGCTGTGTATCGCCTTGTGCTGGCTCAGTGTCGATAGTTGGCGAAAAGCTTTGCCGCAAGCTTCGCATTTAAAGTTTCTCTCGTCGGTGTGGGTCGGCAAATGTCTCATCAAGGTGTACTGATGCCGGAACTCCTTCGAACCTAGTTCGAATATTAAGCTTCTGAGTACTTCTCTCTCCTCTCTCTCATGGAAGAGAAAGACAGAAACATAGACAGACAGAGTGAGAGTCAGTGTATGAGAGAGAATGGATGTGTTTAACCGATTGCTGATCGTATTGCAAACACGAAGCCACTTTGTCCTGTCCAATTGAAGAGTCAGAGTCGTATTGCCGAAAACAATCGGTATCTCTTTCCCTTTCTTCTTGATTTTAACACCACAATGATCAGGGAAATCTAAACCATCTACATTTAAGAGAGTGCTCATTTATCCAAAGTTCATAAAATGACGCTTTATGCTAGGTAAAATGTAAAAATATATTTTCCGAGCAGACAGTTCATTCGTTCGTTTATAAATCACACGAAGATTAAAATGTCAACGAAATTCTATGAAGGGCTGTAGTCAATTTAGCTTAATATTATTTATATTTATTTCCCTTTGTAAAATGAATTATCATCACAGTGAAATTGAATAATAATGATTCTCAGATACGTGAAAAATGAAAGAAATATTATTTAATGATGAAAATACATCCAATATTGTAAAGAAGAAATAGAAATAGCGTGCAATGGAATAATTAATGTAAAACTCCCAAAATTCTTTTGGCAATCAACGTGTCAATAATTTAGTTAAAAAGTAATGCAAGAAATTGGAAATCCAATTTTAACCCCCTTAGTGATGGGAAAAAGGATAAAAGATTTCATTAAGACAAGAATGTGTCTTATTTCATGCTATTTTGTTTGTTACTCACAGATTCCACATTCCCAAATTTTCAGAGTTTTCCCATCGCGTTTCAGATACTTGACGAAATGAAGTTTCGATCTTGGATCGTCTTTATCGATTAGGTGAGTGGACGACGATGATGGGCCTTCGATCATCGGATGCGAGTACACCATAACATTGTCTTCCGGTGCAGCAATATTCTGATCCAATATCTGAAAGGAATCGTGCATTAATAATAATGTTTTTTTAAATTGTCCATTTTACGTGCAATCTAGATTTGAAATTGCCAACAGTTTAATTAAAAGTTAAGAGTTTAATTTATGTAAACATCTCGGGAGAAAGCGAAGTCTAAACTAACATTTTCTTATACGTTAACTAAATAATTGTAGAGAATATTCTAATACGAAAGCGAAAAATTCAATGGTAATTTTGAATAATAATAATAAAAATATAATGCATACCTTATACTTAAATGAATCCTTGTTAAGGAATTTCGTTACGCTATCGTCATTGTTGATCCCCTCAGAATCTATGGCAACGTCCAGGTTTATGCAATCATTCTAATTGCAAAGAAACTATTTGAAGTCCAAGAATAATGATACTGATGTCGAACATGCGATAAACTGAATTCGTAGATGACGACGATTACCTGAATCAGTTCATTGGCGGAAGTTAAACCGGGAACAATAGTGATGT
Source organism: Agapostemon virescens (assembly GCA_028453745.1). Classification (NCBI taxonomy): domain Eukaryota; kingdom Metazoa; phylum Arthropoda; class Insecta; order Hymenoptera; family Halictidae; genus Agapostemon; species Agapostemon virescens. The sequence continues at coordinate 13,746,118 of CM052089.1, forward strand.
CATTTCTTCCATCGGAACCTGTAGTCTCTTCTTTCACATAAACTTCGTAAACACTAACAATATAATAATCAACAAATTCTATTATAAATATTCCCAATTTCAACAAAATACAATAAACAGATTCTTTAACTTGCACGATACCGATCACTATTTTTTACCATCTTTCGCTATACAATTTACAAAATCTGAAATCTCGTTAAAATTTTTTACATCACATTTTAATCCTTTGCACTCGAAGCTGTTTCAACTTCAAAACTCATTTCATCTGAAAGTATACATACTAGAGTGTTTTCAATCTTCATGATTTCATTTTTCTTATGAAGATTTTAACTATTACTCGTCCTTGCAGCGATGAAATTTTTACGAATTTCTCAGATGCAAATATAGAGATGTAGAAAATCTAAATAATAGTATGGCAATCTTGAGAAATGCCTCAGAGTGACCATTCGAGTGCTAAGTCTTAAACTTCCGGGTGTCGAAAAAATCTAGAATCTACAGATTAAAAATTATCATCGTGTAAGCTCTTGAGAAATTTTTGTTACAATTTATTTACGGAGCCAGGAAATTTAAAGTAGTTCATACAAAATGAAAATTTTCCCTCAAGACGCCCTTATCTGTAAACGTCAGAACTTATTTAATGGAATAGAAAGAAATCCAAGATTAAATCCGGAAATAAACCTGATTACACTGTAATCACTTAGGTCTAACCCTGACCTAACTCTCGGCCCTAACCGGAATGCATGTTAATGTTTTAAGCTCACCTGATAACCTCGTCCGAAATAGGACGGGGGAATTGCTCCTGCGAATCTTCGTACTGGGTCTCCCCTACAAAGTGCAATAGTGCTTTGTGAAAATTACTTGTCTTTCCCGCAGAAGTAATCATTTTGCATAGTCGAGCTTGCGGGAATTAATTTTTTAGAAATCCTGTCCTTCCCGGTACTTGCAAACGTTTAAAGAAAATATTCCTGACGTCGAAAAACACCAAAACACTATTTACGCTACTCTTCAAACTAATCTTTCGATTAGCAATCTCGAGAGGCAAGAACTAAATAAAACATTCATTCTTTTTTTAAAACTTCACTATTTCAAATGTTACTTATTTCTATTAAAAATTGCGTAAAATCTATTTTACAGTTTTCACGTATTTGGTGGATATATAAAAATAAATAAAAACGGTTAAAATCGCAGGACAATTAAAAGAATCGATGAATAGAATTTTTAGAGAGAGGAAGAACTTTCGATTCGATTTCCATTGTCAGCAATCGATGCAGAAAAATTTTATTTTCCATAAAAATCCACCGTCCAGTAGTCATAATAGCAAACAGATTTCAAATTTTCATGTTTTCAATTTTAAATTCGATAGATAAATCTAAAAAAAAAACCATTTAAAAAAGTAATAATGTATAGTGTCATTTTAGAAGTAAGAATAGAATAGATTAAAAATAATAACAGTAAGCTCGCGATCATGATTCTCTTTAAAAAAAAAAAAGTGAAGCACGATGCATTTCTTGTATTTTAAAATCTCCTACGATAGTCTTTCGCTCTTTTTGATTTAATAATCCACTCCCTTCCCACGCCTGCAGCTGCAGTTACTTCAGCAAATCTTTTATGCACTTTGCGCAATCTGATCGCGCTCAACTAAAAGAATCCGTAATGGAAACGAATGAATAAATCGCATTACTTATTTTATATTGATTAAACGCCCGAATTTCGGGCTATAATTTTTGTTCCCGTGTCGAACCTCGATGAGAACCCTTTGAGATTTCTCAACGGAATATTCCTCTTTAACGCGACCGTAAAAAGAATTTCAAATATCAAAATGAATTCGGAACTAGTACATGCATCTGGCAATTTTTCTCCCTTTTTTCTGGGAAACGGATAGTTTTTAATACTTGAAACGAGGATCTCTGAAAAAGATATTTACTTGATGGGTAACTGTTCAGCGTGGAATTACGTGAGCGAACTCTCGTACAATTGGAGCAATGATAAATAAAACAAGACGGAAATACGTGTAAATCAAAGCACTGTACACGAAAGACGCTTGCTTGCAAAATGATAAAAGCATCGAGTCTTTGTATGATTATTCTTTAATAATTATAAACCGCCATTTTATTTTTTAAAAGTGATAAGAATTTATTTAGACTTTCTGATATTTTTATTAAAATATATGACTGAATAAAGAAATCTGTGACGGGTCTCCTTTTACAGATATTTACCAGATTCTATTATATTGTTTTCATTAAAACCTATTAACCTGAGAATGAAGTAGAACATTTTTATTTCATATATGAATCCGCTTTCCAATGATTATGTTTGAGAGGCACTGATTTAAATGGAGACAGCGGGACTGGCACCTTCTACAATGTATCGCACTTCGATGACGAGCCGCGGACAATGTTGCACTCACACGTGTCAATATTCTTATAACTGGTTCGGTTACTCTTTTCTGATCATCGAATACGAAAAACATAAAATTATTTACATCTACCATATCTTAAATATTTCATATGAAACGTAAAGAAGAAATATCTGCATAGAAGCTCTTCAACGTCACAATATTAATACTATTAATACTAGAATTACTAGAAGGGTTAAAATAATTTGTTACTGATCTTTAATTTTATTTCTTATTATAATTATAAAAATTAATTCATGAATACGCTTTTATTGAAATACACATTAAATTTTTAGGATTGTAGATGTGATTAATTTAAGATTGTAGAAAATCTTAATAAATGAAATTTTATCGTTATTATAAAGTAATGTATATTAGTTTAGTTCAGTATTCGGTAATTCCAGCGTTAAGCCGACAATATGCCCTCGTAGGGGTCCAGCGGACTCACACCATTGAAATGTGATTCCTGTTTATTGTATTTCTTTCGCCGTCGTTTTAGAACTCGGTTTATCTTCTTTAAAGCCGATATCGCTTGGTATCGATGTACCGCCGCCTTTGCGTGTTCGTTCGAAATGTCTTTGTGCGGTTTCGGCTCTTTGTGTACAGTTCTTTCGTATATCGCGAAAAAGAGAAAACTTTTTTTCCTTATCGCACACTATGCATATTGAAGATGATTCAATTAACGTGTCGAGTGGAGAAAAATTTGGATTTTGACGGTGAATTTGGACATACCAAGAAAAATAAATATTTTTACAATTAAAAAATGGCGTTACTTGCAAACAACTTGGAGAAATGGTTATGCAATTTTTGCATACCGAAAGAAATGATTAAAGAGACAGAGAAATACTGCCAGACAGAAATGTCCGAAGCTGACACGCAAAATTTGTCGACAATGCACGAAGGTATCGAGATGCGCAATTTGTTTAAGAAGTAACGATGCACAAATAAAATTCTTTATTATTAAAGTTATGCCAAAAATGTTTTATCATGGATGTGGATATTGATGCGCCAGAAAAAACAGATGACTAGTCTGATAATTAAATTGTATCTTTAATCGATTGTAGATTCCTATATTTGATGGAGTACGAATGAACGAAGAGTGTTTGAACCGAGTGACAGTTATTTAGAGTGGGTACGAGAAATGGGGTAAGACAGACAGTCGAGCGCGATACAGCGGGTGCGATTGCATGTGCATGTGCATGCGTGTATGGTTTTGGCTTTGACACTGAACGAATGTGGAAGACCAGGCAGAGCAATCAGGATCCTTGAAAAAGTCAGTTACAGCGAGCGTTGAAGGATAGCATTTTTAATAAACACAACCACCAACAAAGGTATGCTCTTATCTTAACAAAAACAAAATAAATAAATGTTCAAACAAACATAAAATAGCAAGAATAAATGTTACTTTCCACCGAGACTCCTCGAACACCCCAAGTGCATACTCTCTTTTCGGAAGTTCACGTAGTTACTGTTAAATTAACAAATAGCACGAAATATTGCAAAAATTAAGAAGGTCTTCGAAAGGTTTCTCCACCAAAAACGACTCCCACTATCAGAAAACACTGAATAAATTATCAGATAATCGGTTTGAAAAATTTTCCCACATACAAACGACGTTTCTAGCAAATCAAAAATTTAATGAACCGTTAGCAACATCGAAATACCTCAAAGCTGCACGTAAATTCACTGTCACGCGTCGTTAGAAAACAAACATCTTCGCGAAAAATTCTCGGACGCGATGCAAATGGAAGTAACGGCTGGCAATTCGGCGCATTGCAATCGAAAACACAAAAAAAGTATCGGTCCCGGTCGAACGGGAAGACATTCCGCAATCGGAAAGAATAAATTAGAGTTTTTTGTGAAATTAGGGACGAGATTGGTAGCCATTGCGATCGAATCGGAGCTTCGCGAACTGCCGGAAAGGAGGCGAGAAAGAGACTGTCAAATCTGCGGGGACGCTGACCGTCCGGAATATAAGATCCCCACGGTCCTCGCCTTTTTTTCGGCTGCTGTTTGCAAATAAACGAAAGCCGCCATTATCACAGCTCATTTTTCACGGCCGGAGGCGTGACGGATCGCGGAGAGGACACAGCCGGTCGCGAATCGCGATCGCATTCGCGTCAATTTGCGGAAAGGAAGTAAGCCGGGCGGAAAAAATCGAGACAAATTGGAAAAGAAAAATTAACCATTGTGGGATAATAATATTTACGGGTACTCACAGTTGTATCCTTGCATAAGGTTATTCTGGGACATTTCTCTCAGTCGTGGACCGTGTTGCGCCCTCCGAAACCGATCCACTTTCCACGTGGACGTCTCGCAGCTTGATTCGCGTCGATTGCTGACGGAGAAATCATTCGGAACGATCCCAAATCGGTTCGCACATATCGCCGCCAAACGGGCAACTTCGGAAACCTATCTATCAGTAGCGTGCCTCTCGCTTAAGATACCCTATTACCCATTAACCTGTCACCCTTCTGCCTTCGAATTTATTTAACAATGAAGCCATCGAGCTTTCAAATCGGCTAGTGTACATTGTCTTATACTCTGTTTTCTCTTCAAAACACGCATAAATCTTTCGGCTTTTACTAAAGATTTCCGTAGAGTGGAACAATTGATGAGTCTGTAAAATAATTTTTTCTTTTTTATCACAAAATTGTAGGATTTAATTTATTTAGATTTTGTGCGATTCTGTGTTACAATGTACGATTGAATAAAGAAATCTGTTGAATCGATTCGTGTGAATGCAATTTTATAATTTTAGTAATTGTGAAATATAAAATCTAAGTGGAATGAGGTGTAATTTGTTTTCTTTATTCGTTGCAATTTTATAATTTTTAAATAATTTAACATTTGAGTATAGCATAATTTCTTTCATTGGTACAAGTATGTAATTTTGTCAGTCTTTAAATACTATTCGCGATTAGCTTCTTTAGATTCTGATTTGGTACATTGATTGAACGTGGACGTAGAAATTACGGTTTTACATGTGTCACTTGTGAGGCCGGATATTGTTAATGTAGAGTTCTGATTTTATTATTTTTCAAAATGTATGTGACCTCTTTCTTTTCTCTTTTCGATATTTTACTGCTAGACTTTGAGGGATTGATGCAAGATGGTAGTAGGAATGTAGTTTTTTAGTCTTCGTTTATTGCTTCAGTCTAAATAGTTAGTAATTCTTCTATTATTTTATAATGTGTCTTTTAAGGATTGAATACAAAGGATTGGTTGAAATAGTGGCAGAAAACGTGGTTCTTTGGTTTTCTTTTATTCCTCCTTTATTTTATTACATATCTGTGTTGTCCATTGGATAATTTTTTCATTCACCATTTACTATTCGAATATAAAGAATTAATTCGAAATATATCTTCATTCATTTAACCATGCCAAAAATCGTACATTTAAACTACCAATTTTATTATTGCTTGGTTCACCTCACTATTCGAAATATTTCTCTTTAAATTCGTCATATTTGATTCTTGTGAATACGTCCCGCAAACAACGACATTGACAATGTATTTCAGGCCCGTAAAAATTAAAGGATAGTCTCCTTTCCTAAATATTCATCCAAATCGTGTCGTTTTTCTAATTTCTAAAAACGAAACAACAAATACGAGAATGTGCACAAAGTTACTCGATTAAAATCAAAACAAGGAGTTTCTACTTGGCGAAACAAATTTTGCTGTTATTCGATTTTCTACCGGGATATTGGGATTTACGTAACCATATAAGGATAACAACGACCATGTCGATTTGTTCGGTGTTTGCTTGATTAAAAGCGGGACGAAGCTCATTGTCGAATGAAGTTCCGGCGGTCGTCCGAAGCGTTAACAAGTTGAATCGAAGTGATTCTGCCGTTGTAACACGAACCCGATCGGATTCGATTGCAGGGCCGGCGTGAATATTCTCCCGTGGAAACACACAACCATGAAGCCATCTTCCATCGTCGAAGTCGTCGGAATTGCCCGCCCCGCTCTCGTCTGTTTTCGAATTCCGGTCAGGTACATCCACATCGCTGTTCTCCAGTCCGGGGCCGGTATGGTCTGCGGCATACTTGCCTGACTCAATTATTACTTGCTACTTCTTGTTACCCGCTGTTTAAGTTGCCTCGACCCTTCCCCACTTCCTCTCCCACTCTTCTGCTATTCCAGTCAGCCAGCCTTCGATTCGCCCTCTGTCTACGCTAACTACACCAATAAGGGTTGTTCGCCGGCGACGAACACTATCGTTCGCCATCGTTCGCCATCGTTCGCCATCGTTCGCCAAACGCGTTTAAAACGCCGAGAAAAACGAACCGGGTTAATCGCCGGGAAAACTCTATGACCGATCGACTTGCCAGGCAATGTAGTTTCTGCCCTCTGTCGTTCTCCTGGCTTTTGTGTAGCCGCCACCCTGTCGGGTTCTGTCAAAATACAGTGGAATGTAGGAAGGAATTGTAATTGATACATTGGGGAACCGTGAACTCTTGAAACGTAGTGTAAACATTTTTAAAAAATATTTTATCTATGCTCGCGTTTTAAAAGGCGACACTCTGCACTTTCACGGCCTTGAATTGAATTTTTCCATAAATATATTTGTAGTAGAAAACAGTGAGAAAAATTGAGTATTCTTTGGAATTTTATTTGTTTCTTTCTGGCATTTTGTACATTTTTATGACTCTACGTAGCTCGGAACATTTTATATAATTTTATTTTGATGCGAGCGTAATGGAGATAAGTTTCTGTTTTATAACGATTTTTGCAGAATTAGCCTGCAATTTTATGTTATCGTTTCGTTTCCATCGTGAATGAAAACTTTGTAACAAGAGGTAAAAAATGAACCGTTTTTCCATGATAATTCAGTGCTCCTTTAATTTCGTAGAGTAGGGTGTGTCCTATGTGTTAGCGTTCATATTATAAATAAACAGTAACACAGTAATTTGTTTATTGGTCGAGATCCTATTTTATGTCCGAGATGAGATTTACAGTTTTTACGCTTTGTGCAGATTATTCTTTAATTATTACGAAGTGAATAATACGAGAACATGATTTCACGTTTTCCTTAGTCATTCTAAAATCAATATTACATTCCACCGTTTTGTGTTCCAGGCTCTTAATAATCAATAATTCAATGGAGATTCCTGAATTCGCTTTTTCAATTCGAACCAACGGAAGCATGGAAATGCCTATAATAGAAATGGAAAACGCCTTGAAAATGTGCAAACTTTTAAATCAGCGAATACGAGATAAACGGCATTTCTGGTACACATCGAATCTGAATGATTTCATAAAAATTCTCGACGTCTATGAATTTTTTCCTTTTAAATGCAAACTACGTTACCAGCGACAATTTAAATTGCAAAATCTTCGAGCATTACATTAACCAATTAAACATTTACCGAACTCAAACGTTCGCAACATTGTATAAAAAGACGTTCATTCGTAAAGGATTATATTTCCTCTGTTCAAATAAATTTCGAAGACTGTTTTTTAGGCATTAAATCGCCGAATTAATGATTCGTTTAACCCACAAAATTCGAAATATTTAATAAAAAGGCGTCCACCGACGTAACAAAAATAATAAAAATTTCTCAGCCTCGTCGCAAGGATATTTATCGGCGAATATCCGATTCGATTGAGCAACGAACCGTTAACTTCTACGAGGGAAATAAAATGGCGTACAACGTGTTCGGACGTTCGAACGAAATGTTTTCACGAACTCCGGCTCCGGCTGGAAAGGCGCAGGAATTTGCGGGGGTGAACCTATTGGAGGGGGAGGGGTCGCCATCGAATGAAGAGACGACAATTTGATTTTGCAACCCAGATAAAGAAAACTTTCTTCCTCGTTATTGGTTACCAGCGAGAGGAGAGTTCGGGCCTCCTCGTTCCCGAAACCGAGCGAGAGCCACCGTCGTTGTACCCTTTATACAATGAAAGCGCCTAATCGAATCCCTTAGCCCGAGAAAAGGTCACATTTCTGACGTCCAAAAGGGAGAGAACAAAGCGGATGATTCAGTTGAACGCGTCCCGAACGAGGACAAACATGGTGTTATCGTGTCGGAAGATGTTTGAATTTTTCCGAGTGATCCAGAAAAATAATATCAAAACATCGACGTGTTGGTGTAATGCATCTCAAAATCAATTTTTTAGTACTTGTACAAGGAAGCTGTAAACGACGTAAACGTAATAATTAATTAAATGTACCATCGGATGTACCAAGTTTTACCATCGGAAATATTGTAATAATGATTATAAAACGACGAAAAATTAAATTTTTGTTTTCTCTCTTCTCGGCGAATAAAAGGTGCTGACATAAAATATTTTTAGTAACAATCTTCGTTGTTATATATCATTTTGCGACGAGCTTTTCATAAATATGAAATAACTGTTTAGAGACATAAAATATTTTTGTATTCTGTCATTTTAGATTCATCCCTAGAATGAATAGCCTTTGTATCCTGCATCAATGTTTCTGCTATTTTAACCCGTCGAATGCTAAGCGAATTTCGTTTGCTTCAGACAAGTTAATTTATTTAATTCGTAGAAGTGTTATTAAAGATAATTGTTAGTTACTGAATAACGAAGTTCTCATCTCATACTACAATCTGGTTAATTTCGGTAGTAATAAATTAATGTTCAGTGCTACTAATTGAATGATGACTACTCTGAAACAACGCAATGGTACCGGTCACCGATGACCACCGTGCCATTCGACGTATTAATAGCTATTTCATAATATATATACCATACGTACGCAGTAAAATGCATTTATGTTAATAATAACTTGAATTTTTAATTACGGAAAATTTTATGCGAGAATCGATTCGATAATCGTAAAAATCAAAAAATAACTGTTTAAAACTGATATGAGAGCCGCAATCGAAGTTTATATTACTTGGAAATTTCGATTCTTCTGAACACTTCTTGGAAACTTCGATTCTTCGTAAGTGTTTTGATCAGAAGTTTCGCGTAACAGTTTTAAACACCGTTCGAATACGGTGCTGCAGTCTATTTTGACCCAAAGTATCAGTAATTCAATTATGCAGATTCTAGTTAATATATCCAACGAACGGTTGTTAAACGAGAATCAACGAAAGGGTTAATATATCTGTAAGTAACACCACTAAAAATATATTGGTTTGTCCGGAAAGTTAGTGCCGATTAATTTTTATTTTTAACCCTTTGCACTCGAAGCTGTTTTAACTCCAACCCTAAGGCATTTTTTCTGACCTAGAATATTTTCAATCTACACGATAATTTCATCTTATGCATACGAAATTTGTTTACTGTAACTGGTCCTTGCAACGATTAAATTTTTAAGATTTCTTTGACACTATTATAGCAATGTAAAGATTATTTTAACATTAGAACTACCAAACCAGTCATTTTGACTGGTCCGTAGTTTTTTCTGTCGCGATTATTAAAGTTATAAAAATGTTTTCATCAGAAATTTTCGGATGTACTTCTTTAATGACGTATACCTTATAATAAAAATTGAATGAAGTTTCAGTAAATGCAGTCTCGTTATTATTATAAAGCAATGTATATCGTTGGATTTATTGGTCGGTAGTTCTAGTGTTAAACAGTGCTGCAGCTATTATCAGTGGTGCCTGAGAGTCACCGTTCGAGTGCAAAGAGTTAATAAATAAATACCGATGAGTATCGATTTCCAATATTTAAAAAATTTGCTAAATAGATCAGTGGATAGTTCTAAACACTCTCAAATATAAAATCGAAAAACGTGGTCTGTTTTCGAAGGGTTCAGAGTAGCTTGAATATTATTTCGAGCGACTTTAGTTAGAAAAGCATCGCAGAATCGGCTGATCAAGCAACACGTTGCGATGTTCTCCGGCCGATCGGCTCTCTGAGTAAAGCTGGCCCATCGATCTCCATCGGCGGGTAAAGCCCGAGAGATCGATACCCCCTCGAACAAAGTATTATTACAGAGACGGTTGGAGCGAGAAACTTCAGAATGCTTGGGCCGGTCGGTCCGGTCCGCGGAATGTTTGGGAAATCAATTTTCCGTGTGGGGCAGAGTGGGGAATATCGTGCTTATCGTTGACCCCGGAAACGACGTCGAAGGGGGTCAAAGAAACTCCATGGGAGAGCAGCAACGATGGAGTCGATCGACCCAAAAACAAAGCTGTAACTCGATAGAGTGGTCTCTCCGAGTGTGACACCGGTGGAACTCGTTGTGACAAAGGGGAGTTTGGGGAACCAGTGACCGATTCTCCTTCGTTTCCGCTCGTCGACCCCTTGGACAGGGCTGCGCGCGGGTTGAACGGAGGGTCCAAAGGACGACGACACTCGTCTACACCAAGACCACGAACTGTCCAACTGTCCAAGTGCCCATTTTCGTCTTGGCTTGCTCCATCTCCTATCTTGAATAATATCTCCGTCGGATACCAACGGGCACGTCTCCCGAGTCTTGACAAATACCACCGCCGGACCCCCGTACCTTTCGAGTTTACCTTACGGGAACGTGCCGTACATATTTCGATCGGAACGCGGAAGGGAATCGTTGCGAAGGGAGCAGATGACCCCCGCTCGCTGGCAATACATTCCCCAGTGAGAGCTTCACCGACGACCAAAGAAAATTATTCGATCCCTGCACCCGCATACCGATTTCGTTAGGCCCGACGGAATCGTTTCGATTTTTGTCTTGATCGAACTTTTACCACCCCGGAAGATTCTGATTTGTCGTTGATTGGCAGTGTTCGATAGACACGTTGCTAGAAATCTTGAGTTCTTTCAATCTCTTTTGTGCAATACTAGAACTACCGAGTAATAAATCCGACCGATGTATATTGCTTTGTAGTAATGACAAAATTGCGTTCATTCAGACCTCGTACAATTTTTATGGTAATGTCTGCTTCAATGAAGAAATTCATTCGAAACTTTCTGATGAAAATGTTTGTATAACTTTAGTAATTGTAAACGGAAAAATCAGGAATCAGTTATTTTGACTGGTTCGGTAATTTCAGTGTTAATGATTACTTTCAACCATCCACTGTGATTTTGTATAACCTAAAGTGCGGATTTTTATGCAAAATCAAAGTTGTCCACATAATCTGCACAAACTGGTAAACGTGCTCGAGCTTCTCTCTTACCACTTGCCATACCATTATCATTGTAACTAAAACTGTTATAACATATTCATCATTAAACATGTTACAGAAGAGGAAAGACAGTTTATATTTCTTATACTGTTACATTTACTCCAATGCTTAAATATTGTTTAGAAAAGAATAAAATTAGAATTCGTTTTAAAATGTAAGTATAATATTTGTATTTATTAAACTTTGTTTAAAATCCACGAGTCTGACTTGTCATAATACAGCAAGGGGTTAATAATCAGAATAAGTTAAATATAATATTTTGACGTGGTCAAATACTTTCAGCTTTTCTTGTTCTAAATTATACCAACTCGTTTTTGTCATGAATGCATGAAATCCGCAGTCCAGTTATGATTGACATGTAACGTTCAGTTGTTCAAAGTCTTCTTTGGTTTATTAATATTATTTCTTTGGGTAAATATATCATTTCTACAAAATAACGTAGAATAGTCGCTTTTTCCATGTAAACCTAATGTTTCTAAAAATTACGAAGCTAGTAATTTCACAAGCCTCAGCCGTATAAATTTTCGAACTGTAAATTGTTGTTTACCGATTAATCGTGCAATCGGGAGTTCGATGTTCAAAATGCTGGACGAAACAATTCGTTATCGGAGAAAAACCACGGAGAAAAGGGACGAGCTAAGCTGCGATCGCGTCAAAGTAAACAATGTTCCATTATAGTTTCGATCGTCTACAATGGAATCGGAAACGTTCGCGAATCCTGCTATAGCTGTTCGACTAGAAAATACGACATGGCGACAACACGAACCATCGGCGCGGCCCGTTGAATCTTATTTTACGCGTGCGGGGAAACGGTCATCCCTGTTCTGGCGGGAGTATTTCAGAACGAAGAGAGAAAGAGAAAAAGGGCCTGGGCGAAAAAGAGAGATACGCATTCTCAAGACTTACAAAGTTATATCTGGGGACGTGCAGAACGTGTAGCACACCTTAAGCGGCGGGTTACCCCGGACAAGCCTTGGGGAACGCTAATTATTTCGCAATCTCGGCACTCACCTCATTTCGCAGATAGTGTTGCATTAAGAAAATTAATTTTTTACAAGCAATCCTGCAGGAACGAACAGGGGAGGTGGAACGTGTTCTCTGTTCTCCTTCCCGGGAAATTGATTCGAAATGCTCTGCAGCGCGCGTCGACAGCAATCGGATGTAAACTGGAGATTATGCCATTAAGAAAATTAATAAATGAAAACGAAATCACACGCGGCGCTCCATTAGGAAAATGAGTCTTGCGTAAAAGGCGGAATGGTTGACCGGCACCGTTGATCGTCCTTACGCGTCGATTTGTTATGATCGCCTTCTTCTCTACGGGATGGATTAACGTTACATGAACGGGTTACCAGTATCCCATTCGTTAAAGCTTCGATTATCCCTTGATTGGAAACTGTTTTTTATTCTTTCGGTGAAGAAGAATATAATGAAATGGTCTCCGGAAGCTTCTGTACTCGTGCATAATAAATATAGAACGACGGATTTGTGGCATAAACATTGCGAGTGCAATGAAACAATTTCAGCATTGACTGCCACGCAAATTTAGCGCGTCTTGCCCTGGGTGCCACGGTTTTATTTTGATATAATTAATTTAATATACAGTTTTAATAATAATTTTAATAATAAAAATTGATAATCAATATGTTCTCTACACTACATACATTTTTCATTGATCCTTTCTAATAGTTCCTAACTCAAATAGCCATTTGTAGCCAATCTAAACTTGCAGCACCCACTACGAGATATCTCGTAGCTGGCAGTTTTGGTACAGACGCTTACTACGAGATATCTTGTAGTTGGCAGTCAATGGGTTAAATATGGAGCAGTGAGATGATTCTTGAAGGTTTCCAATGAGTTTTGCATCACTGGTATTTTTTTAAAATACATTCGAAGAGTTCTCTTCTTGTCAGGTATACTTTAACGTTTCATCGACAGCTACAGTCCTTCGCGAGATACTTCAATGTATAGAGATAAACGTTATGGTTGTCGAAGACTCGAGGTCCTCACCAACGTTACACTAATATCCTGAGATTTGAACATTTATCACTACGTATGCATATTGCGCTTGCGTTTTCGTTGCCAATATAAGCTAATTAATGAAAACGTACATTTATTTAACTCTTAGCGCTCCAATGGCGCCTCTGAGGCAACACAAAACGTCCCCTTACTGTTATTTAAAATACATCTTTATGTTTGCGTTTACGAAATCTAAATCGTTTAACTAAATGGCATCGCTCGCTTCGTTTAGTAGTTACTTAGATTATATAATTTTACTTACAGGAGTATCGGCAGCTGCATCTTCGAAGGCTGAGAATCTTGCCTGAGTAACCACCGCGTTCAAGTCTGCGCCCGTGAAACCGGAAGTCATCGCCGATAGTTCCTTCAAATCTAATTGGACCGTATCTACGTTCTGAGTTTTGCACAGTGCTTCTGAAATCTCTTCTCTTTCAGCCTGTATCAGTTCGTACCGTCGTATATATTAAAATCACAATTATCCTGAACTAATTCATTAAATATTCTGAAGCGAACCTTTCGAAACGAATTGAACGTATTAACCCTTAGCGGTTCAATGGCGCCCCTGAGACGACACTAAACATTCCCTTACTGTTATTTAAAATAGTTTATACATCGCTATGTTTGCATTTACGAAGTCGGTAAAAATTGGAATGTTACGAGTGATAGTAATAAACTTTATATTCGCGAAAAGAAATGAATAATGTACAATGGAACTGTTTTAGGTCAAGAATATGTTTCGATTTTGGAATTAAAATTGCTTGGAACGCTAAGGATTATATTCGTATTGCATGTAATAATATGATTTTGTACAGAGTGCTTACAGAAACGGCGAGAATTGTTTGGCGGGGAGTCTGTGTCACTGTGTACGTGGCCTGCAGCGAGCGGGTCAAAAATGACTCCGGCACAGTACTCGGTAGGGTTAATCCCCGGGGTCTCGCAACGGAGAAATTCAATTTTCCGGAAGAGCAATCTAAAAAATCAGTGCTCGTAGTATACCATACGTTCTAAAGAGTCGGCAGAAAAACTGAACAACAGAAGATCGCAACGCGATCATTAAGCAAATTATACAACTGATTGTGCCGTAAAGCACGCGACAAGCTTTCGCGACAGAGAGGAAAGTGAATCCGATTACAGGAGAGAGATTTTCGTAGTGACGCATAAGAGAGCGGGCCGGGAGCTCTTTTTACTCGCGGAATGATCGGGCAACCGATCAACTAATATAATGAGTCGCATTCGAGATAACAGGACAATAAAATTTCCGTGATAAAAGTTTCGAGAAGGCGGCAGGGAAGGTGGAGCGAAAGGGAACTGTGAATATTCTGAAACGCGAAATCGCACGAAGATATATCTTGGCCGCGTAATGACTATTAAAGTCGAGGAATTTTTAACTGATTCGAAACTCGAGAGAATGGCCAAGACGGAAAGACGTTCGACGATTTAATCGGCAAAAGTTATCGTCCCGTGTTTCCCATTCCCGTTGCTTCTGCTCCGGTTTCTTCTCGCCCTCCCCAGCCGGTTCGATTCCGTCGGAACGAAGGCCATCTTCCCTCTTTTCATCGGTGGTACAACTATGTTTTATTTATAACATCGTCGGACTACCCGCCTGGTCACAACCAACCGTCGCCACGGAAATAAAAGGAAAACACGGATGAATTTAGCAGACTGTCTCGAAAATCTCCAAGTCGATTCGTCCCTTTCCGACGCCCCCGCAACTCTTCTAATTTCCAATCGAAGGGGTCGAAAGTTAATTGGCTGCGGAACGAAAGAAACACGTGTTTCGAAGGGAAATTAATGGGGGACGTTGAAGTTTCGTTGCGATACGAGAATAAAGGGTACGCGATCCTTCTAGGCTGATAGAAAGATACAGTGTGCTTTAAAAATGGTATTTGTTCAGGTCAAGTCCCTTTGAATACTGGTAATCACCACTAAATCAATTACTACTCTCAATTTGTATTCTTTCATTCCGATATCAACATCTTCTAGAATAATTTTACAACTTAACCGTTAGCACTTCAATGACAACCCAATAGGTTTTTCAATATTAGCGCTGTATCAAAATGAAGGTTAAAATTCTATTTTTACATTCTAATTTGCGACAACATTATTAGACAATATTATTGGGGATGCATTGTTGATCCGCAATAAAAATTGCTGTGAGCGTTGAAAGACCCATTAAAAAGTTTTCAGTCATGGATCATGGGCCTTACAAAAATTCTGAAATAATCGCCGGTCGATAAAGTGTTAAAATAGCTTTCCCATCACCGTGTTTGCATTTAAGGAGTCGTTGAAGATGCAACAGTTGCACGTACAAGTAATGACAATTGTTGGAGATATTCAGGCTGATTGCGCCATCTCTGTATATTAAATTTAATTACATTATGTTCAGTACTAAGCGTAAATATAATAGGTCACGTAGAGCTTGTTCCTTCTTCTTGAAAGCTTTTAATTATGATTTTTAAACCTGCACCTTTGGGCAATCGCAGAAATTCAGAAACGTGTAGTCAAAATTACAAAAAAATCGGAGACCTAAAATTTTTCCCCAATTTTTCGCGATTATAAGAAGGGAGGGGGGTGTTCCTATATCTGGCAATATTTGGCAAATATTTGGCAAATATTAGGCAATCTTTGAAGTCGTGCCCCAACCAAACTATTAGAGCTATCGACATGGGACCAACGGCAAAATCTTCCCCAAACCTTCCTCTTTAAGCAGAGCCTCAGAATTTAGGCTAGCATATCAGGGGATTTCAGGAAGCTACCTTTTATCAACCTCATTTTTCGCATGTTCGCCATTGAACGCCCCGAAAGTTCAAAGTCGCGCCGCGGCTGCAATTCGATTCCGATCGACCTGAAAATTGCTATACACTCTGACCGAGCGTCTAGAAACGTGTAGCCAGAAAATTAGGACTAACAAAAATCGCCAAACCTGTTAATTACTAACTAGAAGTAATAAAAATTACCAAAGTGTGTAAAAGTGTCTTTAAACACGTTCCTTTGGACCACCACAGAAATTAAAAATATTAGAACTGAGTAAAATTGCCAAAACTTTTAATATACACGTTAAAGGAAATCAACCATGTGCAATGGAACTGTTATAGGTGAAAGAATGTCTCCATTTTGGAATTAAAATTACTTGGAGCGCTAAGGGTTAAAGCTCACTACCACGTTTTTGGATTCGTTTTTTGAAAAGATATGTTTATTTGGTATGCCAGATAGAAAACGGAAGACACGTATTGACTCGAGAATTATACAAATTCTTTCGTTGAAATCAACATCTTTTTAGATCATTTTAAAGATTGACGCCTTTACTGTTGCATTTTTTAAATTCATTTCTTAAATAAGATGTGTTTATTCGTCATACAATTTTTTCTACTTAGCAGAGTTACGACGTTTTGTATATGCTGCTGAAGTAAAACACAATTTTCGGGGAACAAGAAGTTTTCGCGTTTCCTCTGGAAACGGGTTCTGCGTGGCGCGTTTCGATTTCTTCATCGGAAAAGTGGCAAACGTCAATCCTGAGTGCGGGTAGTAGTTGCTTTTCTTAGTGATCTGAATTGTAAATTTCATTTTCTTAATAGCGCCGTGGACTGGAACGCGAAGTTCAACGTTCCGGAAGCTAGACAGTCGTCTTGCGAAATGTAACGAAACAAGTCCGACAATTGCGAAGCTTTTCTTAATCGTTCTCTTTTGAGGAAATCCGTCTGCAATTGGCAGTTTCGTTAGGAAACAGTAGCTGAATAATTTCCGTAGAATCTGTTTCCAACAAACTGAAGACGCATAAATAAATAATTGTTGCAACATCGAGATAGATCCAATTTGTACTTAAACTGTCGTATAAAAAACGAATCCCTCGAAACGGTAAGATTACTTTTATTATAGCTATTCGCCGTTGTTTAACGATATTTTGTCTCGTATGAGAATGTGTTGGAATTGTAAAAATTCACGATGCTGGCTAATTCAATATGTTGTTTAATTTATTTCCACGCTCTTCCTGACTTTTTTACGGTTCTCTGTGAGAGCCATATTTTATAATTGGAACGGGACTTTCAGCTTCCTCATTCGTCTTTAGAAACTCTGCCAGAGAAAAGTTTCGTCATTTAAATATAGATTACTGTCGTAGATAAGTAATGAGTGGAATGCGGGCGTCGAGGTCTTGCAAGCTACTGTGCAACATTAGTTTAATAACATTCTTACTTTATACACAATACTTAAAGTAAAAGGATTCAGCATAGTGAATGAGTAATGTTTTGAATACTTAAATGCAGAATTACTGGTCTGAAAATAACTGACATGCTTCTTACGATGAGAATAAATGCATCAGATCAAAATTGCTTGACATTGAGGCTCACATAATTGGATATTCCTAATTTTTTTTAAATGGAGGCGTAAAGGTGATACAAATGTCGATGCTGGTTTCTTTTAAATAGAGTGATAAGGTTTTTTATTTACAATTGGACAGAACATTTGAAGACCATTGAAGGTTGCTCGAGGGCATCTGCAATGTATTCTAATGCTTTGAGTTATTTTCCATATTTTAGTTGCTCTTGAGTAACCTCGAATAACCTTTATAATAGGTCATTGTATTCGTTTGTACCAAAATGTAAACAAAAAGCAGATTGATCCATTTAAAACAACAGAGTTGACCTTTATTTCACCTTCACGCCTCTTTCCATAAAAAAGAAATAGAAATCTCGAATTACGTGCCCTTCGATGTCGAGCAAGTATGGTTTAAAAAGTATGGTAAAAACAAGCAAATTAGTTTGGTGACTGTTTCAAGTACTATATCCTGTACATTTATTGTCGATTAATTCTGAAATTCAAGCATGCAAAAATAGTAAAACATACTTTCTACATTGCTGTTGAATTACACAGAACTGTTAGTTTAATTATATCGGACAGTAATTCATAAACTGTCAAGTGATACTGTTAAGATCGGGAATACATTTTGAAACTGTTATCGATACAAATATCATCCTCCAGACGAATCGAATATCGAATATTGACAGTTGCGGCACGGTGGAGTCGGTAGAAATAAGAGATGGACAACTGTGCATGAAGAAATTACGTAAACTTTATTACGGGAACTCTGTTATGACACTTCCGTCGTATTTAATGATTATTACACAAAATGAGTTAACTATCGATGTTTTCTTAAGGTTTGAATTTGCACGCCAGGACTTCCGTGCTCGATGAAATTCTCAGTGGTTCGAACTTCTTACGCAATCATTATAAATCTTTTGCTAAGCATTGTAATACCAACTACTAATACATCTATACACCAGAGCATAATTTCATTAACCGCGTTGATGTTTACACGACTGACAAAAATCCGTCAATTTTGAATCCAGCTACCAAAAATAAATTCATTTACTAAACACGAAGACAACTAACCAATGAATGACTGTGTACAAAATCGTTGCAAAATCGTATTATTTGCAAGATACGACAATATTTTAAGGAGAACAACAAAGTGTACAATATTGTTAAAGACAGTCACGTATGTTTTTCAGTTGTCATGAAATAAAAAATATTTTTTGTGACTGATATCGACGATCGAAAATGCTGTAGAGAATATTTTTATATGAAGATCGTTTACTGACCTTTTTCACTCCTGTGTATTCTTGCGAGTTGTCGAACAAACAATTAGCTATACCTGAATAAATTGACAAATTTACATTGAAACAATCAATTTTTAAATGAAAATCAAGTTACACTGAATTCTTATTCTTTTCAGGAAGGTATTTGCAAATTACAATTGTATATTCGTCGACACTATAACCTATATTATCCATCACATGAACAATAAAGATGTTTTTCTTGCAACGGTAGTAATTATTTATTGATTGATTAAGTAATTATTTATTTTCTTTGGCCTCCACAACTAATTTCGTATAAACCACGTACAGTGAATTTAGCATCATTGCAACTAAACGAGATATTCATATGGTTAAATTTTGGTGGACCAGCCTGTGTAATAACCAAGGGTACAGAACAAGAAGGGACGAAATCAGATATGAAAACATGAAAAATGAATGATTCATGGTTCCGCGAGCTTTCGTTTCTGTTTTCGCGGGTATGCGCGGCCGTTGTTTGTTCGTTTCGGCAAAATTAATCCACCGCCAGGACTACTTATTCGGCGGAGGCAAGTTTTGCGGCGAAAACGTGCAGAAGTTCCTCCGTGTACAGCGTTAGATAATCCGGAAACGTGTTTGACTTTTAAAATTTATGAAACTCGACTGACTAGATTAGAGTCTAAGCAAGTTTGCGGTTTTCATATCTAACTTTCGTTGCTGTTTACGCACAGCGACTGTTCAAACTTCACCCTCTGGTCCACCACCCCCAACTCCTTGACTCGTCCACCCACCGCGACGTAAGTGTGCAAAGGTCTCTATTAACAAAGTTTTAATCGAATTCATCACAATGCGCCGTTTCGTTTAATGCAAATTCGTTGGTCGGAGACGAGGACTCTTCCGTTTTCTAATGTCCTCAAATGAGGGAATAAGTCGCACGAATTTTGACGGTGTTTTCCGGCGACTGCCGCCGTGGCTTGAATGTCTCTGGCAAATTAACTAAATATAATTATATATAAAATACAAACTATTGCAGAATTCTGATTTGTTTGATAACAGCTCATTCGCCAAGTGTCATTGTCTGAATTCACTGCCTCTCGATTCATGTACGAATATTTTATAAAAATTGCAAAATATTCGACATTCCTTATTTCTTAGAAAAGAGTTGGATTGTCAGCGTTAAATATCATTGCAACGTTACGTTGTTACGTTAAACGATACAATTTGGTAATAACTACGTTCGCGTTTTCGTGTTCCTTCTCATTGCGACTCGTTTTGTGGTTGCTTGTGGCGCACACATTGTAGACTATTTTTCATTTGTTATTTTTTAATAAAGAACTGGATCGTCGATGTTAAATATCATTGTAACGTGTAAAAGGTATACTTCGATAGTCTCTATATTCACGTTTAACCTTTAGCACTCCAAGCAATTGTAATTCCAAAAGCGAGACACTTTTCGATGCATTTAATTCAATTTTTACAGATTTCTTAAATGCAAACGTAGCGATGTAAAAATTGTTTTCAATACTAGCATGGCAATTTTTCATGTCGCCTCACAGGCGTCATTGGAGCGTAAGGGTTAATGTTCTTTTCTTATCGCATCTGATTGTAATTCAGACATTGCAGAATATTTTATATTCTTGGCTACGCGGGAAAGAGATTGGTTTGCGAACGTAAAATATTATTCCGCCGTGTAATTAATACAGTTTGATAACAGCTACAGCCATAACGAGTTTCCTGCTTCCGTTAAACTTACATAGAAGGCAACTTCTAATAGTTCGTAATAATTGAAGCCGTATTTTACGTACAAAGTTGCGCGACGTTCAAACGCAAGAAGTTCAGAAACAGCGAAGAACGTATAAAGTATCGATGGATGTGGCCATTGGTGTCCGTTCTCTAAACCGGAAGTTAGAACGATTCTCCACTTGAACGAAGGCTTTCGCAGTGAATGAATTTTTTAAATCGCTCCTTCCATTACAGTTGACGAAAATTTCTCCGACCTGCTCGCTTCTTCATCATCCTTTTAATCTTTAATCGATCTTTTTTCACGTAAGAAGTTCCATGTGTCCGAACGTTACGTTCCACCGATTGTATCTTCGAAATTTTAAGAATGCTGGGAAAATCTCCCCTCTTAATTTAATCGAATATTCACGGACCGCTTCGACCGCCATTTTTTTAATGAATTCCGCACGCTCTCGCGGCGACCTAGTCGATTTCCTTTGAAATGAGTTCCTTCCCACAGGTAGATGACAATTTGTGAAAAAGGAAGACTCGTTATGCAAGATGCACGAGGAATGTGTTAGCGAACTTTTCGAATTCTGTTATAGATCTTGCTGATCATGTTCGTCGATTGAATAGCAATTTTCTAGAGTGTTAAAAATTACTCGACATTTTATAAATTCTAAGGCAATTCAAGAAAAGCAGATTCACTTATGTCCATTTCACTTCCATTTGAATACACGATTGTTTTAAATAATTTCAGAGTATTCTTCGCGTTTATGATTAACTGTATTGTAATTGTAATAAAAGTTCGAAAAAAGAGGTTCTCTCCAAAATTTCCACATTTTAACGTTCTGCTAACGTAATCCGAATTTTTATTGTAGTAAAAGGTCGAAGAAAGGGGTTCCTTTTATAGTTTCCACATTTTCACATACTGTTTACGTAATCCTCATTCTAATTGTAGTAAAAGTTCGAACAAAGAGGTTTCTACAACGGTTTTCCACATTTTAACATTCTGCTAAAGCAATCCGCATTTTTATTGTAATAAATATTCAAACAAAGAAGTTCTTTCCACAATTTCCACATTTTGACACACTGCTCATGTAATCCGCATTTTAATTATAGTTCATGTGCAAACAAAGAAGTTTCTTTCACAGTATCCACATTCTAATATTCTCCTCATACAGTCAACATTCTAATTGTAATAAATGTTCAAAGAGGTGAATTCCACAGATTTCGCCAAGAACGTTTTATAAACGTCAATATCGGTGAAAGAATAATCGGAAACAGGTAATTTTAATCTATTTGGTAGTTCCAGTGTTCCGAAACTCTACTTCGAACCAAGTTCCGGCATTCCCGAGTTATCGTTCGAAATTTTCTACACCACTCTGTTACATCCTGTTCAAGTTCAGAATTCGGTAGCAGACGGTCAAAATTCTTCGTCGACGGTTCGAGGGCCGGACAAAAGGCGCCAGTTAAAACCGCTTAGCACCGTTCTTCGAGACTCCATATTTCCACAATGCTCGATCCGCGGAACGACCGATGACGCAATAATACAAAGTAATATCTCGTCGCGATGGTCGCGAGTAAAATGCGGGCCGCGTCGCAAGATTTCCGGCGCTCGTCGATGGACTGTGCGAGAAGAAGGAAGATTACATCATTTCACCGGGGAAGCCAATAACGTGACGCCACTGTCGGGAATCGAGGACGCCAGCTATAATCGGAATCAATCGTCCCGTTAACGAGGTAGTAATTCTTCCTCTCGAACGGCGCCAAGAAAAGCGGGAACGAGAAAGGAAGATGGAGGGAAGAGGAGAGAGCGAGCTGGGTGAAAGTGTTCGACGTCGCAATAGGGGCGTCGCGACGCCTCGGCTCCGTTCTGGAGAGCAAGTGAACGTGGAAAGTGGATGGCGGCCTTGTAAGAAGCAACGTAAATTGTTAAGGCCAGGCCCTGCCTAGTTGTAAATTAGAAAACAGGCAATCTCGCTCGGGTTGGCTGTTTTCCCGTTTCTTCTTCTCCACTTTGCTTCTTTTTCCTTTTTCCGCGACTCTGTTTCCGCATCCCTCTTTCTCCCTCTCTTTCTCGCTCTTTGTTTCTTTCACGTTTTCTCTTTGTTCCCCGCGCATTTGCTCTCTTTTTCTGTTCGTTTTCCATCGCCAACCCCGGGTCGTTCCATTCCTCTGTCTCTACCGACGTTTCGTCGTGTGCGCCAGGGTTTAGTACGAGCTATAAAAGAAAAAACGAAAAGACCGAGGGTGTAAAGGGTCTTAGAAATCCGGCCGAAATTAAGCCGAAACTTACGAGCCGGTACCGGAGAAGCGACAACGCCCGCCAGAGCATCTGTTCGGCTGTTCGGCTGTTCGCCCGTTAATTAAGTCGTTTTCGGAACCTTCACGACCCGCCTGATCGCCGCTTTCGCCTAATAAAATTGGCTTCGAGCCGTTCATCCAGCGAGGGTTACCCGCGGCTTTCTTGTCGTGACGGTGTTTATCGCGGGCACGTGGGAAACTGCGTTAATCGTCGATGAACACCCGGTCGGAGAGCTTTTTTGCGGGATTCTGAGGTGAACATGTGGAGCTCGCTCTCACGCGCTCCTTGCGAATAACGTGAAAGGTTCTGGTATAGTGCTCCTTTCATTTTCATTCGACACCCTACGGTGAGAAATTTCATCTCGTTTGTAATTTGTATCATTCGTGTTTTAGCGTTCTCGAATTTGTAAATTCGTACATCGAATTTTCCGGAATCCTAACTCCCGGCTCTGCTTGCGTATTTTATTTAACCCTTTATGGGCCCGTGTAACTTTCAGGTCGCATTTTAATTTATCGACATTTTACCAAATAATTTGTAGGCAATTTAGCATTTATTGATGCTAAAAGAAAAATTTTTTTTCATTTTCATATGTAGGTTTATAATTTCTGATTTTTCGTTCCCTCAATTTTTTTGGATTAAAAATAAAAATTCGGCCCATAGAGGGTTAATATATTTTGGTATGAATTTAATCAGAAAAATGCCACGCAATACACGTAGAAGAACAATTGAAGACAGGAAAGTTGTATCATACAGGTTAGCATTGCTTCACCGATACGCGCAATCTCGCATCGCGTTACACCCGGAGGACTATAACGCGAGGTAAATAAAATCTCCACTGCAATCGTTCTACGACAGTCAAGGTAAACACGATCCGTAGACCGCGCCACCTCGGAGACTATATCAAAATGATCTGAAAGAATCGGTGGTTAAGTGGAAGATGAAAATAAAACCGAAATCGAAGAGGAGCGACGAGTTAACTCGTCGAGCTGGTGGAACGAAAACATTGGTCCATCCGGCGAGGCGAATAAACAATGTCGGATATTCTATTTGTTCAAGTGTACAGTCTAAAACGAGCGGAATCTCGGTCGCAGTAAAAATAGCAGTAGATTCGGAGAGTATCTCTCGGCGTGGCCGCAATATCACCGAAATCTCGACAGAGATTCGCGCGAAAAAGAGATCGCAAGCCGCCGACAAAGCTTACCGCCGTCGCTGCCTCGGTCGATAAGAATAATTTGGTAGCGTCGGATTTCAATCTGTCGAGATGACGGATATGACATGGGAGGGGAGAGGATGGAAAGAAGGGGTTGCCGAGAGAGTCGCGAGAGAGGAGAATAGCGTAGAGGGGAAGAATTTTTCTAAAAGGATGCCGGCGTGGACGACGAGCGAAGGGCGGATCCTTTTTAATATCTCTAATATTTCCAGCCGATATTCCCATTTATTCGCGATCAATCACTTGTCCGATGTGTAACCGGAAGCCAACCCCTTCTTCGTTCCGGCAAAGGTTCTACTTCAGAAGTCAATTCGATATAGGTGGGCGTAGTTCGAATTTCCCGCTGTGTAAAACGATCTGGCCCGCGCGTGTCGGTGCGCTGCCGGTCGAGTGCCGAAGATGTTGGCAAATGTTTTCTTTCCAGATGGAAAATAACCAGCCCTCGTTCTACCATATATACCACGTCCGTGTGCATCGATTCTAGCACAAGCGGTATGGAAAAATAATTCTGCTTCGCGTAATTTCCGGCGACGGGCCGCCGCGCCGCCGAGTTCCACCTCTCGAGCTTGCCGCGCGATATCTGCTTCAACTATTTTCGTTAAATTGCGCCCGCAACCCGCTTCTGTTTATTTTTGCAATGAATTACGATCGTGCCTGGATCATCTCTTTTTATCACCGGTTCGTGGAACGATTGGTAAAACATTTATGCTGCTTTTATTTTGAATAGATAACGGTTTGTTGTCTGGACAGTTTCGGGGTATTAATTTCTTTCAATCTTCCTGTTATTTAATTGCACACGATTTATCAATAATTTTTAATTCAACGGAAAAACAATTAAGCAGCCGCTGGTACTAATTTTTTCGTGTATAACAAACGTAGCGATGTAAAGAAGTATTTATTGATACTTGAAGACGTAGCTAAGTAGAAACAGTCGACGACTAATCAGACTTACCGAACATTTTCGACTTGTGTCGCTTGTGAGAATTAATTCATTCGTGCTTAAAATAATCAGACTAACATTTAAAAAGGTTCAACTAAATAACTTTGTAAATAACAAAGATCTTAAAACAAATGAATAAATAACATTCCCTAAATCTTTAAAGATTAAAATCCAGATCTAAAACAAGATGTACAAGCCATGACTACACTGCAAATTTTCAAACGAGATAAATATTGTCTGTATTAATATCAAAATGCAGAAACTATATTCACAGACATTCATTTCTTCTTCCAATAGTTTTGATCAACAATAATCGACATAGAGTTTCAAATAGTCCCACAGTGCTTTTAAACATTATAAATGTTTGCAGAATTTCGCGTTCGGCCAGTATACAATATTTTCGTAACAAATACGTAGAAACATCTGTTCAATGCTGACAAATAAAAGTGTCTGGAAGTTGGACGTTCAAACTAATTGTAAAAATGTGTTGACGCCATTCTTTTTTTAAGGGCCGGTATAAAATTCATTACCGAAAGGATTCTTCGGGTGAATATTTCAGAAACCGTAAGACTTTTTGCCGGACAATCGAACCGTGTTCGTCAAGGACCCCGGGAACCGAAACTCTTGTCGGGACACATCGAAAGCGCGGGCAATAAAAAGAGGATATCGACGGTCGCTGCGAATAACTGGGCTTCTCGCAGTGGTTACGCCCAGTTCTAGTCAGACTTAGCAGTGGGTTGGTCCGATTAGGGTCAGCCGAGAGTGGAACCAGCCTTTGCTTGCACCGGATCGCGTTCTATCCTTCGCAAAAAGAACCTTCCATCCGATTTCTGCGAATGACTTCAGAATTCGCCGACATTCTCGGACCTCTTTCCCAGGAAGTTTTTCGGAAAATCAACGTCGTTTCGCTCGCCATTCGGACGTCCAGACTTCGGGCGACGTCCGACCAACTTTTTATCAGTATTTCAACCTGTTATCGTTGATTACTTAGTTTTATTTCCTGCTGAGATACTCGTTTGTTCAGTTTCTTCGTTAGTTTTCACACGACGATCACTTTTAGGATTTTATGAATTTATGGCAGGAATGAGCGGATCGAATGCAAAACAACGAAAACATTAACCTATTAGGCACGGCTGAATTTTGTACGGGACTGTTTCTCTGTACGGCAGAGCACCTTGGAATTAAGTTTTTGTTAAGTAAATTATAATTTTTCTTAAAGATATGATGCATATACTTTAACTCTAATAATTTACTTTAATAATTAATAATGCAATTGAAAGCCACTATAGTGGCGCATCGTGCCAAAGTGGTTAAACATCGTTTAAGAAGACACATAAATGTCTATGTAACCTTTGCTTCTTGCAATTAATTCAGACAAACATTTATTAAAAATCCATATTATATCAAGGCTACGATAAAATTGTTATTTCATACCCATTAATAATTTAAAAGTTAACCGCACCAATTAAAAATCCATTTCAGACTTTTTTATCACGAAAATAATGAATTTATTCAAAGTCTAGGATTGAAAATTGTTTTCGCTCACTAGAAGTTTTAACATTTAAAAAATACAAAGCTTTATGCCGTAGTAAAAAGCTTGTACTGTACTTCACGTGTTCGAGTACAAAATGCAAAATCTATTTAATTTATAATCCACTAATTATCGAATCTGTAGCACTTGGCTGAAAAATTAGATCATCGATTTTCAACCTTTTCCATGCTTTTAACAAAATGTAACGCCTCGGCCGCTATTGATAATTACATTTATGCGTATACACTATTATTAGTACATAGCAACATTAAACATTTGAAATTCTGTCAGCTCTAAAGATTTTACTGAAAACACCAAAACGGTTGGACATTCTTGTCCTGATTGGTTGAGTAAAATAGAATGTAAATAAATTTGTGCATTTCCTTAATTCTTAAAATTGACTGATGTATATTGTTTTATAAAAATGCCAAGAATTACTTTATTTAGATTATTTGCGATTTTCATTACGAATTATAATTAAGCAAAGGGATCTATCGAATCGATTCCGATGAAGGTAATTTTATAACTTTAATAATTGCAAAATAAAAATTCTGAAAAGGGTTACGTGACCAGCTGTGGTAGTTTTAGTGTTAAAAGTATTGTAAAAGATTGTGTTGACAGAAGAGTCGTGTAACGTTGCATTACGTCGACGAAAGCTTTGTATGTTATCAGTCGTAGGCTATGAGACAAGTCGATTGCCGTTTGTTTATCAGAGATTGATGGCGAGGCTCGTAGAGACACAAGAACGTGAGGATATAAGGTGCGGACCACTTGCTGCCGTCGATAATCTAGTTGAAGTGATTGGATATGGATTATAATAGGGTTTCGACTCCATCGTAAAGCACTTCACTCTCGAGCACTCGTCAACTCACGTGGATGGATCGACAATAATCGAAATGGAACCTCAGCGGATCAAATCACGCCCATCGTAACCACTGAAACACTTTAAAACGTTACTGTTGCTTCAAAATCCATACAAATGCCCTACAAACGAAATACACTTCATTCTCACATACTAACGAATCAAACAAAATTAATTGCTCTTATTAACACTTTATCCTCAACGACTTTTTTTTAAGTAAATGCATTCCCCCGGAAACTAGATTATGCGAGAAAATATTAAATACTAGGAAGAACGACGCGGCATTTTGTTTATTTAATATTATATTATTTATAAATCAATAGTTATTTACAACAAGAACACAATTTGGATAAATGTGATCGAATTTGCTGTCGGTACAACAGTTCCGCGACAACCCCTATCTTCTATTATTTTCTGAAGGGTTGTTCATCATGAAGTAATTCTTCATTATGGCGACTCCATATAGACAACCACCATAACAATATACAGGGTATTTTGTCGAAAACAGGACACCTAAATATCTCCACAACTTCTGAAAACACGAAAAATGTTGCTAACGTAATCTAAATGGTTTTAAAGAACCAATCAGATGGAAGAATCGTTTTTTGTAAATTGTAATTTTTTAATCGTTTCTCCAAGGTCACTCGTGTTTTTTTTCACATATATGCACAGTTTTAAGAAGTAGTTTGAAAAGTATGTTTGAAAAGAGTAGTCGCTATTTTCTCCGACGCGAACCGAGAATACAATTCCCATATATTCAATCTTATTAAATAAAATTATACATTCCCGCTGGAGCAGCGTATTCAGCTTCTCTATTTCTGTGTTCAAAATGTATACTTTTTCTCTGATTATCATACCTGAATACACGAACGAGATCAGTGCTGACATAACAGATACGAAAGTCAATCATAAAGATCGAAGCGGTTCCATAAAAAGTAAATATATTCCACGCCGGCCATTAAAGGAGGAATCAAAGATGGCGGGGGCGAGCGTCGCCGCGTCGTCGGAACGAATGTTGACTGAGAGACAGCGGTAAATTTTGCATGCAGGGTCGTGTGCCACGGGTCGCGAAATTCTCTCATCTTAATTTTAATTTCATCGCAAACACCGGCCGGAGAATTTATGTAGAAATATTCATCGTTGGTGTACGCGGTTCGTCCCTCGTTCTCTCGCGGGAACTTTAGTATAGTTACGCGACGATGTAATTGGAGTTCGAAAGTTTGGATTCATTAGTGCCGAAGCGGCCTTATCTCGAGATCTAATTCGTGATACTTCGGGGATAGGCCGTGAGGCCGCCTGTTACTTTCAAGGACTTTCGAAGTATCCGACCGCCCCTGCACCTTTTGCCCCCAATTCGCGTAGGTGGCCTGATTCCTTGAACGATTTTCACCTAACCGATGTGTTCGTTGAAAAATTTACTGGAGGCTCCGAGAATCCTGTCCTTGATCCTCGGTGAGTCGATGGAGTGCGATTAACGCGTTCTTAATTAATTTACACTGTAAAATCAAAAATATTCACGTCAGCTCGAAATCCCTTTATATCTGTGTGGGAAAACCTCGTCTATACGAATGAATAAATGAAAACTCTTATCTGAGCCTCTATTATGCGAACTATAGCCCAGCGTACCTACTTCTGCATTGGTGGCAAAAATAGGTAGATCAAATGCAAAACAGTAAAAACATTAAAACAATTTCAAAGTGTCACTGTATTGTTTCCAATCCAATAACATTGTCATGCAAATATATTTATATATTATATAGTTTATATATATTACACATATCTATATATTCTTGTTGTTTATATATTTTCTTACACATACTTGAACGAAGAAACGTGCACAATTATTTCTAATGGATGTTTATAATTTCTGTATTTTTTAAGTTCCCTGATTTTTTGGTAGTTCATTATACCGTGTAACGTTAGGTTATGCAACAAGATCTCGCGACAAATAATATAATGCAAAGCGATGCATCGAAGTATCTACAAGGACGCGTTCGCCGGAACTCTTGAACTTAGATTTCATTTTCTATATGGTTGCGAGCTGATCTCTTCCCGTATGGGAATACCCTGTGCGTTCTCTGTTTGCTAAGGGGCACATATTTCTTCAAAGCAAATAACAAAATAAATCCAATATTCCGCTTGGTACCCACAGTTCCGTGGTCGCGAGGCGAAACGGTGTAAGTCACATTCTCGAAATGTCTGATTTTACGCTTTAATCGGGGTCTCGAAGGTAGAACCTCGGGCTGGGAAGTAGAAGAGCAAACATTTCCCGCAGAATTTGTTTCTCCACGAACTATACGCTGTTGCTAATTTAGTAAACATTTTTAAAGGTTATTTTGTAATTCTCGGTTTACAGACATTTCACATTTCTAAACTAATAATTACTTGGAAAATGGTTAAACTGAATTGTTCATAAGCGTAACATACTCCGATATGTGCAAAAAGATAAGAAACTACCTAGTCAGGGATATTTTAACTCCAACATGTAGTAACATTGAACAATTGTGACATATTTGCTCCATAAACTTTCATAAACATCTGCATTCACTTCGTCATAGATAAGTTATAAACGTTATTAAAATATTGTTTAAAATCGCCCCGAAGAATCTGTCATTTGAAATTACTCTAAATTTTACGAGACACCCTGGCAGGCTGTTTGGTTTAAGTTTCTACGATAATACAGCCGAGCAATACACGCGCCATTTTGTCGGACGGTCTACAACCATTTCCACGACGCAGAATATTTAAACTGTTCTAACTTCCTGACAAAAAGTCGTAGAATAACCATTCTTAGCTCATTTTAAAGAGTAAAGCTTCTAAATTCGCATACGTCGATTATTTCGGTTAATCGAAAATTAATAATAAATATTCAGCACATTCTGTCCGAAATTTTCGGCACGAGTCTGAGTCAATGTTATAGTACAAGTGGTTTGAAAGAAAGGGTTGAAAGCGTTGCATTAAACCGATGACGAGGAACATGAATAGTTTATGGTAGGCTGCGGAACAAGCGAACGTCGATGCAGACACGAATCCATTGGAAGACGTTCTTAACAGTGAGAGGTGTATGGAAATCGTACAAAGACGATGAAGACGTTAGGGGCGGTTTTTCCGGGGAGTACACCGATGCTTAATCGAGCAGATAAATCGTGCGGAGGTACACATCGCGGGACGATGCTCTTGGAATAAGAGTTCTCCATCGGAGTCGACGAAGCGAGAGGGAACTGGGTTGCGAAAGACCTTATGCCGTCACAAAATATATTTGTTTACTTGAATCCCGTGTATAACAATCGAGGGAGAATTTCAAGCCGAGCCTGAGCCGGTATCGTAAAGGCAAGGACGCGATGCTCATTCCTTTGATATCGATACTTACGCCTGTGTATTCTTCCGCGTTCTTTCTTTCGTTCTGTTTTGGTCGGCTGCGAGCGCTACCAACTTCTCTTGAAAAATATTCCTCCTACCAAATTCCTTCATCCACGAATACAAACGCGGACGCGGATCGCGCGGCGTTACGTCGCCTCCTTTATTTATCCACTGTTTTCCCGATGTTTATGCAAACAGCGCCGCGCGCCATGTTCTTCCCGTCCATATTTATGATCGTATTCGCGGTCATGGCCGCATATCAAATGATCGACAACGCTCGCTCGGCCAGACAAGTCGACAATGATCGACGGCTGGTCGGGGAAATATGTGTTGCTCTCGAAAACTTGGTTTCCGTTGTACATGTCTCGGATGGAACGGTGTTTAACCCTATGCACTTCGGTGGCGCTTCTGAGACGATATAAAAAATTGTCACAGTATTGTTCGGAACATTTTTTACATCAAGAATGTATTTTCCTCGTTTATAAATGATTCAATGTAATGATAATGATAATTGACTCAATGTAAGATAGCCGCGCCCGTACTTACTTCACGCGATGGAGCTCTTGTGAAATTCAAATGAATTTAAATAAAAAACTTTTAAAAATGGTTTTAATTATTACATGTGATTAGAACAAGTTCTGTATAAGTAATAATAATATGATTAATTAATAGCGGATACAAATAAGTGAAATCAAATGCACGCCAGTAATATTTGAACTGAAATAAATTTTCAGATTATGTCACTATCACTAGACCACAAAATAGAAAACAAAATATAAGTAAACAATAAAATATCAACAAACTATTAAATTGAGAAATACTTTCAAATCTAAATCCTGCATGGAGATACACGATCCCATTCGAGATATTCATACTTGGCCTGAGATTAAGACTTTTAAGGCCTAAAATGTCGATCGCGAGTCAGACTCGTGATATCCACGTTTGGCATTAAATTAAACAACGAGTCTGACTCGTGATATTCAAGTTTGGCCTAAAATTTTCATCACGAGTCAGACTCGTGAAAATAGTGCAAGAGGTTAAGGTCGTCGCACGAAGTATTTCGATGCATGCGAGTACAGTTACCCAGACGAAAAGGAAAAAACGCTGTAGGACGACCCTAAAAAGGGTTTTCAGAAAAAAATTACGTCGTCCCCATCGAAGATTAACCGTCGTTTCAATGAGCCCCGTCGAACGTCGTGCGCGTAACAAAACGACCACGATAAGGATCAGACCAATGCGATTCCGTTAATCCGAACGAGAGGGATTGTTCGCCGGTCTTCACTCATTGCGCAAAGGAAAGTTAGTGGCAATTAGATGATCCCGATAGGAGTAGCATAATCGGGGGAACGGTCTTGTGTCCCAGCCCTTTTCGTAAAACAGGCTCAATCAGAGCTACCCCAGACATCGCGTTCCGAACATCGCCGATGGGGAGGAAGCACAGGACCTCGTTGAAGTTGTTCCATCTACTAGGATCCGATGATAACGTCCTTCCCCTGGTAATCTGACCGCTTATCTGGCTATTTTTTCTCCTCCCTCCCTCTCTCTCTCTTATCCTTTCTCTCTCTCTCTCTCTCTCTCTCTCTCGCTCTCTCTCTCTGTGTGTCTCTATCCATTTCGCGTCCTCGTGTTCTAGCGTTCTATCTTTCTTCCTCGCGCTCTCAAATCGGCCGGAAGTTCCCGGGAGCGGGAATTAAAAGGTCCGCTTGCCGATTCCGTGGAGCCGGTAATCTCGGTGTCGCGTTGCGGCAATCCTCTAATTCTATCGTGCGTCGTTACGATAAATTTGCCCGTTTTATCCTGAAATCGAAACGAACGCCGGCAAACGAACCTTCAATTTTTGCTGCGTCGAAGAGGTGGAAACGCGCCGAACTTTCGGTCTTTCTTTTACAACCGATTGGTCTTCGATAGAGTTGGTTCAACGATCGTTCCCAAAATCTAATTCTCATCCTGATCATTTACATTCTTCTAATTTTACGTACAGTAATTTTATAAAGCCTCGCAACCTTAACGATCGTTCAAAGTCGACCACTTAGAATACTTATAGAATACTTAGTAAACGTTAGTGATTATATAAATAAATATTATGCTTTTATTAACTAGACCCGACACAGTAATGTAATTTAGATTTAATCTTTCTTTTCTTCACCGTGAACAAAATTACAATGCGGCAAAGTGAAAATTGTATAGTGTCCGAATATTAAAGTGATTCGCTGTAGAATTCGCGAACATTACGAAGTGAATATAAAGAAAACCGCAACCACTACAATCGTGTAATTATTACGCGACCCAAGATGCTCAGTGACAATCCTCGTACACTGAGAAGAAGGTATCACAGAAGTGACACCTTCGCATAGAACACTGTCACCCTAACTAAATTATTGTATATAGTTTATATGATTATTGTATATACAATATATTAATCGTAGAGGTCTCCGCGAGGTGATAACCCACCAATCGGTCGTGGGGCTCAACTTTTGTGGCCCATCAAAGTGGTAATCCCGTAAATTCAATATTCGCAAGTAGCGAAAACTAATGCCGAGTAATTTCCAGCCGGTATCAGGCTTCTCGGCGCGTTTAGTTTCGTTATCTGGGAAACGAGGGACCCCGGATCGTTCCCGCGCGTGTCCGAGGCGAGGCTGAGAGAAGAACGCAGCGTAATAAATAAATAGGGGGTCGATGGCGTTGTAAACGTCCGCAGTAAAGTGATTTAGCCACTTCATTGGCTCATAGAGAGTTAAATGCAGACGCGGGCTACATAAACGCCAGCCAAGAGATTCACTCGGCTCTCTCTTCTGTTCGTTTCTTTGGCCGCCGCGGTCCGCGTCCCTTAACTCGGAAGGAGGTTAAGATGGCGGGTGGGTTTCCATCCTCGGCCGCGTAAATCCCAGGTTGACGGTTTCCCATCGGTTTACTCTCCTGCGAACGTAAAATGTGCCTTTATTTTTACGTTGGATTTCACCGCGCGGCCTGCCGTGGACTTTTCGAACGATCCAACCAACCCCCGCGTACAGCCACCCCCTGTGTCAATAACGAAGATCCACTACCAGCGTCCACTGTTGACGGGATCCGCTGCTTACTTTCACGGGAACGCGGCAAGCTTGTTAATTCTGAGGGGATGAACCACCCGCGGGCACTGGAAACTGCCCGGCTTTTTGGCCAAGAATATTTCAGAACGAGCCTTTACTATTCGGACGCTGCACCGACCATCCTCCGCGCGACTCTGTCAATATATTTTCAGGGTAGAACACGTGTTATGCCAGCGATATTTGTTTTCTTTTTATAGACATTTCCCTGGCTTCAACCCTTACGTGGTTGAATCCACACGTTGGTTTCCGCGGCGGTCACGGCGATACTACACTCCGGAACAAAAAGATAGCACACTTTAAAATTAACTTAATTTTTATTTATTTAACGTTACAACCAAGATTTTGGTTTTATACATTCTTGAAAAATACTTCTATAAACATACAGAAATGAAATTGAATTGAATTTCGTCAATCTGTACCATTTTATTTAAAAAAAAAGAACTTTGAAGGAAATATTGTGGGACAAAATGATAGCACGTTTAACTTAAAATTATGTATAATAAATCATGTATGTGTGTATGATAAATCAAAGAATGATATTTAATAACAACCATCATTCTCTTTGGTAAAGATTTATAGAGTTTTTTGATACTTTTTTGCTTTAATTGCTCCCAGTCATCTAGAATACATTTTTTTAATTCAGCAGTATTTCCAAACTGACTGCCATTTTCATATACAGTTCGAGCAAGATTTCCCCAACAATTGTTATACAGTCGTAATATACTGCTTTTATAATAATTAAATAATTGTTATACTGTCGAAGTATATGTTGTGTTGTTGAGTTATCAGTAAAAGAAAATGTGCATCTTAATGTGTATGATAAGATTTACAAATTAATTTCTGCTGAAACACATTCAAGCATTAATAGTAGTTTCTTTTTGGATTTATAGGATTTTAAGAAGATATGAAAATTTATTTAACGAAGGATGATTTAAGCCGAATCCTATCGAATCGGTGTCGTTGTCTTGATTGAACGCGACTAATTTTGGCGGTAGACTTTTCATTCAGAGTTCAAAAAGATGTCTGCAAATAACCGCACGTGAAGTTTCCAAATATCTTTGTAAAGCGGAAAAATAACATTTTAACTGCCAAACCAACAACCTCAAAAATTCCACAAAATCAAATTAATTTACTTAATGAAGCAACAATTGAAAACTTACAATATCCTTCAACCTTCTTCTACTCCTCAAATCTGAACTAAATTTAGTACAACGAATATATTAATGTACATATTTATTTTTAAACTTAGGAAAATAATTCCTTCCCCCATATATGAGTGACATGGCAGTCAAAGCGTTAAATTCATTACAATTTTAGTGCCGAGGGAAAAATTTCGAGGGTTGACAGAGATGAAATTTATACGATTTTCAAAAGCGATTCTCCCATCGTGTCACGAAAATCGGTGACGCTTCCATTTTGTAAATAATTGCCGGAGTCGGTGACTAATTAGGTAGCAGCGGGAAAGTGTATCCGATCGTTTATCCGTTGGCGAGCGTAGACGGCAGCCGCCACACGTAGTTACGTCAAACGAGTTAAAGTGTTTTGTAAATATGGATTACGCGGCTTTGCTCACCGGCGATATGAATATCAATGAAAAATATGCAAAGAGAGAACGGTAAAGCAATCGGACTCACGGAAACGACGGAATAACGAGCCACGTTTCGCGATCCCTCTTCGGAACGTCTAAATCTAACTTGCTTGCCCGGTGGACGTGTTGTTGAACGCTAGGGTCGGAAGACTCGCTCGAGGGTAGCTCCCTCATTTACCCCAGTTACGGACACGACCCTTCCACTTAATCTTCCTGATCGATTCAATATGAATCTCCATCGCGGTCGACAGAAATCCGTGGTATTAAAACACTCGAAACGAGTGGACGCGACGACTCCCATTGATTAAACGCACCTCGTTAATCGAAACACTCGAACCGCGAAGAACGGGACTAAATAATTCACGCCCGCCGATTAGGAGGTAGACGCGGGGCTTCATTAACGTTACACCATCTATAACAACAATTTCCATGTCGACGGGACAATATTTAACACGGTGCATGCCCGCGAAAATCCGCGCAATTAGCCACCGTTTAGTAATTAATTATTCACGCTCCGAACGCGGGTATGCGAATCGCGCGACTTTAATCTTGTTCGAGTTTGACGCCGTTGTTGTTGATAGTTTTCAACCGTTCGCGCGCACCGTTTTATGTCACGGGCATTCGTTTTTATTTTATAACTTCGTTCGTTTGGTGGTTCGATATTTTTTAAATTTAATAAGAAATTTATTCACTCATTTTCATTGATTTAACACGTTGAACGCCGAGCTATTTTGTTTAGCTTTCGCACCGCAATTTATTTAACTTTAAATGGAAATAATAAAACCGTGCACGAGTAAAGACTCGTTTATGCCATTTGTGCTTTTCTGTTTTAATTAATAAAACATAAGTAATAAAATAGTGTGAATATTTCTTAATATTACATAGATTATATATAACACATTAATTTGTAAATTTTATACCGCTAGTACCCAGGGAAATTAACTATTTGCATTCGGAATAATTTAAATTACAAAAACCGAACATTTCTTCACACTTGGAAGACCATTCTATTAGGGTTACTCATAAGCAATAAATTATTTAGAAAGAAGTTTTTTGCGTTCGTTGAAGAGGAAACACGTGTTCTTTTACAGTTTTTAGTAAACCAACCTGTGTTTTAAATATTCTAAGAAGTATAAATTTCTTTACTGCCCTGTAATAAAATGGCGACGTTCGTACCTTCCGAGGATCATATTCGTTGATGCATATTTTTTCATTTTCACGTGGAATTTAATGCAATGGTAACAACAAAAAATATTTACGATATTCGTAAAGATGCATCGAAGGTCTGGTGATTTTAAGAGTAAAAGCTTGATTTTACTATAAAGTTTGTTTTAGATTTCAAAAAAAGTTTGTTTTAGATACTGGGATATCGGAAGGCGGTTATAACGAGAAAGTCTCATCCTACTGTCCAGGATCCGCTAGTCAGCCTTCTTTCCTTTTCTTTCTCTCTCCACACACCTTCTGCAGCCGCCACATTAGACAATATTATTGGGGATGCATTGTTGATCCGCAATAAAAATTGCTGTCAGCGTTGAAAGACCCATTAAAAAGTTTTCAGTCATGGATTATGGGCCTTACAAAAATTCTGAAATAATCGCCGGTCGGTAAAGTGTTAAGAAGCAAACGGATGATGCCAGAAAATGAGAGCTACGGTATCGGGTATCGTCCTGAGGGTAGCTGCGTGCTCTTAGTGTTTGTAGCGGTGTCACAGCTGGACGTTTATGACACGTCTATTGCCATTCAGCGAGGCGCCGAAAACCTTCAAGTGGTACGGCTCCTAGCGGAGAGACCGTAACCTAATATCTAAATTTTAAGAATTTCGACTCTAAAATAAATGAAAAGACAGCAGAAATTGCCGCTTGTATCTCTAAAAAATAGCGGAGTCCGGCCGCCCGCGTCGTAAAACATCCTTGCATCCGTTTAAAAAAATCAGTGTTCGCGTCTTAACAAGGTGGTAGTTAAAAAATCGTTTGAAAGTGGTGTAAAAGAGAAAGATAAAGCAGAAAGGAATCGAATGGATTTG
Source organism: Agapostemon virescens (assembly GCA_028453745.1). Taxonomy (NCBI): domain Eukaryota; kingdom Metazoa; phylum Arthropoda; class Insecta; order Hymenoptera; family Halictidae; genus Agapostemon; species Agapostemon virescens. The sequence continues at coordinate 13,783,823 of CM052089.1, forward strand.
TATTTCCATTTTCCAATGGGACGGTTCGACGTAGCGTGAAGTCATCGGGGTTTGTAATTAATTTATTCAACTCTCGGTGACGTCGCTTTGTCGCGGTTGAATATTGCATTTTTCCATTAGCAGCTCGCAGTTTCCCATAATCGATATTTAATAATTCACGGGGAGGGCGGGCGAACGAGAGAGGGAGTGCGTGATAAGGGAGATACAAAAATTGAATGGTCACAGTTAAAAAGACTGCGGTTTTACAATATACTGATACGTATCGCGAACGAATCACGGGATCACCGGCAAAAGTCCGCAATATTCTCCATATGCAAACACGCGAGATGTAGTTATTCGGCGGTCGCTAAATCCACAGCAATAATAACAAGTAAAAACGGTTTGCATTGGAAATTAGTTGCGGTCTTTCCAATAACAAAATGATTACCGCGTGATTGTTGAAAAAACCCCACTGCAAATCCCGCGCGACATTGGTGATGCATTTAATCGAATTCTTATGGTCTCTGCGATAATCAGACCGACAGTAAATATTTTGCGGAACTTTTTATCGCGTTCTCGTAAATTCAATTTTCCCGTCTACAATCTGAAACGCGCGTTACTTTCCCAATGTTTGTTATTGTTCACTAAAGTCTCACTTTCGCATAGAAAATATTACTGGACCGTATCCATCCGTAATTTCCTTGTTAAAAAAAGTTATTAAATATTTTATTAATCGACGACGGATTTGCAGAGCAGAATTTCACGCAGTTTCAAGTAGTAGAAGTAATCTCACGAGTTAATTAAAATATCAGTAACATACAAGTTCGTACGTATAAATTTTCTGCTCTCCGTGCACTCGAACGATTTATATCGCACATTATAAATTACATGCTGTTAATAAATACGTCCAACAGATTTAAAATTTAAAATTATACGTTCCACTGACACCGGTAACGAATTTTCATTCGATATAATCTTAATTGTCGCAAGCTATCACAAATTGGGAAATAAGTTAATAAACTCGTAAACACGTTAAGAAATTTTAACAGAATTAATGCTAACCGTCGGATTTTATATATTCAAAAGATAAATGAAAAGGTAAAACATAGCTCTCTGAAAATATTAAATAATAATTCGTAAACGCAGCAACAACATTTCTTTGAACCTTGCAGAATAACTTCTCCAACAAACTGTATAGTGATCATTTTAATATGCAGCATGGTATTGAGTGGATCAGCGTACAATGTATGCTGAATTTCCGAATAAGACGTTCCTTCGAAAAGAGTAGCTGCGATGCTATAATTAATTTTGACTTACAACGGTAATAGGATCGGAACGCCAACATCGCAAATACGCACCCGAGAACCGCTAGATCATTTAATAAATATGTAATCGCGGCAAGCGAGAACTTTTCTAATTCCTTAATCCATCAACGGAACAGATTCCCGAGGAAAAAGGAACTAAAAGTATGCAGCATCGACCTGCGATTCCATAAAACACGTTCTCGCATCAGCAAGCCCCTGTGAAACACTTCAGACCGATCTCATCCATCCAACCCGCAGGTTTTCCTCGAAGAAAGGAAAAACTCGATCTTTCCGGAAATATCGATCTGAACGGCGTCATCGTAGTTGTCGTAGTCGTTGTCGTCGTCGTCGTCGTCGTCGTCGTTTGCTCATCGAAATTCTGTGGCGACCGATTCCTCGAAGGCGACTTCATTTTCCATCGGTTTTAATCTCCGAGCTGCGAGCTCGTTCGCGCGTGTGTTCGAAAACCGTCGACCAATGGGACGGCCGACTCTTAACAGGAGTAGACAGATGGATTGAAGTGCGGAAGCTCTGTATTCAAGTACTATCCAAGTACCGCGAAGGACGATGGCGCTCGTTCCGCAGGAGAAATACGGGTGCCGACGGTAGCTAGCTGTACTCGGAGTTGATGGCGTCAGCTGTTACGTACTGTTGTCGAGGCTCGAGCCTCTTCGACCTTTTCCAACCAAGAGGAAGAGCACCTCAAAGGAAAGAATACAGTATTCTGAACTGCGGTGTCTCCGTCGATTGATAATCCACCATTTGTAACCCGGTCTGTTAGATAAGCGTCGAAGCCTGAATCAGATGAAGATATAACGCTAAACCTACCGAGCATTAAAATTGCTTAACACGTTGAATGCCACGCGAATTTTGCATGCTTCGAACAAGTTTCATTTGTTTCATTTATAGAAATGATCAGCGTTATTGAACAAAATTGTTAGTTACTATTGTAAAAACTAAAGTTTTCACCTCGTACTATAATCTGGTTAATTTTGGCAGTACTGCGTTAATATTCAATGCTGTTAATTTATTGATAACCGTTCTTAAACGATGTAACGGTGCTGGCCACCGGTGACCCCTGTGGCATTCAACGTGTTAATGTGTATTGCTTTCTCAAAATGGCGAATCTCATTTCTTTTAAAATATACGTTTGGAGAGTCTATGAATTTGAAGACAATTTTATAAGTTAAACACGTGTTCTTTTATAGTTTTTAGTAAACTAACGTGTTTTAAATATTCTAAGAAGTATACAGTTTTTTACTGCCCCGTAATAAAATGACGGCGTTCGTACCTTCCGAGGATCATATTCGTCGTTGCATATTTTTTCATTTTCATGCGAAGTTTAATGCAACGGTGACAACAAAGCATATTTACGAGTCTCATTTATTTTAAAATATACGTTTGGAGAGTCTATGAATCTGAAGACAATTTTATAAGTTTAATAATTGTAAAATAAGAAGTTTGAAAAGTGTACTGCTGTATGGCAGTGCTTCGGTATTTGTGAAGGCAACTGTAGGAAAATTATATAGCGTAGAGTCACGTTGTAGTAAAAGTTAGTAGTTAACAGTAAACTAGTTAACCCCTTGGAATACGATTTATTTTACTATAACAGTGACTAGATTTTCTTTGTCCTCCGCGGAAAGACAAAAAGAAAAGGGAAATCTGTAGTTACCACGTGCGTAGATATTTTCCAATGATCGTCTTACGTTACCATGCGGAATCATCCCTTAAATTTTCTCCCACCTGTTGCCGAAGAACTTGCACGAGCATGATTTGAATACTCCCGAATGTGTGCGGTAGAATTTCGACTACAACGTTGATCAATTGTCTAAGCATCGCATATACAATATTCTCTTCTATTTCCCGTCCTCGTTCGTACAGTTATCCTAAAACCATTTCAAACACGATAGCACTGGGAACTCGGAGCAAAGCTACACCACCCAAAGGAACCTGAATTCCCAGCATCGTAAACTAAAAGAAGGCATTCGCAAGTAAAGAGAACCCATTGCGAGTAACAACCAGGGGAAACAATAAGAGGACCCAGCGAGAGGGGAAGAAGCTTCATCACGAATAGTTATGGCGCATAGAATTTGATGTGAAATCGAATCACCGAATGGAAAAGCCGAGCCAGAGAACTGGTTGACTTTGCAATCGAGCTGCAGGATTTTTGCAAATCTGTTTGCGCGAATAAAAAATTCTGGTAACACGCAGTTGATTACCCGGCAGCGAAAAAACGGTTTCGATGACAGACTATTGCGTGAAAGACGACAGTTCACGAAGGTCAATTATATTAACCCCATATAACTATTAATAGTACATAATGTAACAATAATACATTTATCCAATGTGTAATAATAATATATTCATTGGTCTAATCATATTCGTGCGATTAATAAGTAAAATGAAAATAATTGAACTTTTTAATATGTTGTTTAAATAAATAACTTTTCAGTACACTTTTTATTTAGGCTACATTCTACGTTTGGAAATACACTCGTCAAAAGAGATTTTGTTGGTCTCGAAATTTGATTTTTACCCCCAATATTAGGGTAATTATTATTCTTTGATTGTACAAAATGGTGAACAGAAAAATATATGGAGAATATATTTCTAAGAACCGTTTCTCAGAGAGATTTCATTTAATTCAGTTTTTGCGATTTGAATATACCAATTAATTTATTCGTTTAAATCCTCTGAAAGTCAGAGAAGAAGAGCAAAATGGCGACACACGTTGGGACTAAAATAAATTACGTTCGTCGTGCAATATTCTGACGAACGGAAAATAGAATTAGATCTCTCTGTCTACCGTTACGGGTCTCTCTGTCCCGTAATGGAATTGTTTCGTACGAAGTTAACATTTCATTTCAACAAATAATGTTCGTTCCGTTTTGTCCTGTGACGATACACGGAATCGAGCGCGCGCGACGCGACAATTAAAAGTTCCAAGCGAAGAATTAAACGGACATTGGACGGTAACGAAGATGTCATTGAAACGATCGGAAAAGCCGGAACGTCGCTTTCATCCGTTGCATACTCATTATTTCCATTATGTGTTTATACGTCAACCACGATCGCCGACATAATCGTTACTTGATAATTTATAGTAAAATTTAATATTTGTTTATAATTTTCCGACCATGAAACGAGAAAGTAGCATTCGCAGTTATCCGTAAATGTTTGCCGCATTTATAATGTGTGTACAAGTTCTTGCTGAATTTTCGCTAACGTGAATAAAAAATGGATATTTGCTTATTCGATCGGAAAATTGCAGCAGATTCGCGATGAACACGGCGCGCCAGTGTTTGACTTCACTTACGCAATTGTTTATACATTTTTTAAAACGCATTTAATAGGACGAGGTAAGGAAAAATTGCATCGTCCACTTTTTATGCGAACTGTGCATCGCCTATTAACCTTTACCGCAGTTGTGTCAAAATGTTGTTTGTGGTACTCCGATCTCTATGTGCTAATTTACTTTCTCGTCTGTTTTACAAAATTAACTCTAATAGTCGACATTAGAAGCACGCCTCATTATTCAGTCGAATGCCTACGCGGTAATGCGCGATATTGTGTGAGATACCCGTCGAGATTCGTCTGTCTGGGCATCGTTTATGACAGCCGCCATTATGAAAATTTGACGCGTCACCACCTGACACACATATGTTTTCGCCTACTTTATTGGTCACATATAAATTCGATGCTCCTGGCCGTCACTCATTGCACACAAGCGACTATTTAAACGTCACGGCAGACATCGCCAGACACTGATTTATCGATGGTACTTAAATCTGACAACGAGGGTTTGTGAATTGATGCGAGCGGATCACACATTGGTCGGATTTCACGCGAAACAACATCCTGCCTTGTTAAGGCGTTAATATGTGCTCACTGAATTTCGCACATTCGTTGGACGTTATTGAAATTAATGTGCGGGCGACAACTTTAAGCTTTGTACACCGAAAATATCGTCGTTTCAACATCTTCGTTTATTTGTAATTCGAACATTGTTTCCTTCTTTTTTCGTCAAGCTTCATTCAGTATGTACATACAGTGGGTGATGAAATTGTAAAAATTGCATAATCTCTGAATAAATGGTCACATTCATCTAACTTAATTATTATTATACTAATTATTTTGAATTGCTACCTAATTATTATTTTACTTAAAGTATTTTAATTCTCGCAGTTTATGAGTATATATTTAGCAACATTTTGAGTAACGTTAACTGTATATTTTTTGTACTGTCACGATCATCTACCCTAATTATTATTATATTAATTTGGATTAATTACTGTTGATTGCTATCTAATTATTATTTTGCTTAGAGAATTCTGATACTCGCAGTTTATGTATATATATTTAGCAACGTCTTGGGCAACGTTAACTGTATATTCTCTGCGCTGTCACATTAATAATTTAGCCCTTTTAGTATTGAACAACGAGAGATCGTTCTCGACTGCACCTGCGAAAAATGATTATTCTAATCTAATTTTCAGATTCTTAATAATATTAGGAATATATTCTATTCCAATGTATAATCATACTATAATAATATAGTAGTCTTATACTAGTCTTAGAATTGATACCTTACTCTCATTTATAAATTCCTCTTCACATCAGTATCATAAATTTGACCCACTACTTTACGTTTAATTTTAATTTTTCCGTCGGCGCTAAAAGGGTTAATGGTGCACTTTCGTGGTAAAAAAATCAATATAATGTAAACCTGAGAGATGTGAATTTGCGAATGCAATAGTAAAATGAATAAAATCAAAGCCGAAATTGTGATTATTTGTAGAACGGTATGCAAGGCATACTATGTTGCAAGAAATACCTGACATCTAAAACACGAGGGAGACTGGCAGAATTTAAAGTTGCAAATATATTATTTCCATTAAATCAAAATCATTCAAACAATTTCTATTTATTTTCGGTATCTTGCAATTTACGCAGTTTTTATTCTCCCCAAATTCATAATTATTTTTCTCTATATCCATCAAAGAAAATAAATGCACAGAACCAATTTTATTTTCCTCATAGGAAATTACGAACCAAAAAGAGAGATTGAGATCGCAGGACTGCGGGTATATTATGCAAAATAAAAATGTTGTGCAACAACTGTGAAAAACAGGAGACAAGTAAAAAGTGTCTGTCTCTCTTGAATAATCTTACTAATTCGAAAATAATAGCTGTTTCGAAATGAACTGAATTCCCTCACTGTTTTATAAAAATTCGCAGTCTAGTAACCGACGGCAATAAAATTAATAGCAAGGCAAAGTACGAAGTGAAAAATCGGAAAGAAAAGCATCGATTCCGGTGAAAGCTGTTCGGTGGACACGTCGCTGTCTAAAACCCGTGTAACTATATTAATATTTCTCGCCGGGAGTGAATGGTTTCCATTCGGCGCGATCCCGTGTTCGCTTTTTTTTTCCTGTCCACGGTAGCCGAAAAGAATCGTGTTTCAATTCGCGTGTACTGTGTGAGTAAAAATGGGCCAGTGTATTTAAGTGGATTTCACGCGGACACACTCGTGGGACTGGTCGTCGAAAACGGTCGATCGATTTCGACAATTTCACCGACGACAGACCGCACCGACCGGACTGGTTACCGAAAATTAAAAAAAAAAGGAGAGAGAAATAGAAAGAGAGAAAAAGAGAGAGAGAGAGAGGGAGAGAGAGTAAAGGATAAAGGAGGAAGAGAGAAATGGTGGAAGCCGGTGGGAAAGGAAGAGCAGAAAAGAGGAAAAAAGGATTACACGCGCGGGTGGAAGGAAGAGAGTTACACCGGCGACTGACGAAAAGGGACGAGCAGCCCAGCTGCGGGGCAAAACGTTGCAGGCCCGAATAAACGTCACCGATACGCTCGTGCTGCGTTCAATAAATTGTTGACGGTTCATAGGGAATCGCGGGAAAAGTTGTTTAGCGTTATCGCGCGAAATAAAACTCGGAATTCTGTTTCACGCCGCGCTTTTAGCGAGATTCTTCTATTCGCAACTGACCGTTCCCGCGCGGTGACCTTTTTTAATCCGTCTGCGCTGACCTTTTTCAGGTGCGCGATATTTTCTCCTGATGCCGATGCACCGGCGATTCCAAACGGAATTCCGGAAGATAAACTATTCATTATCTGATATAATAGCCGAAATTCGATTTTTTACGCCGTTCCCCAGTATTGTTCAACTGGCTGTATCAAGTCCTCGCTGGATTTATGGATTTGCGTGTGAAATGGAAATTCCATGCGGTAATTGACAGGTGTACGTGCTACAGTCAGTCTCATAATTAAAGGTAGACATTCTAAATCAGAGTGACTTATTTCTAAATAGATCCTTCAGTCTAACTCGGATATTTCGTGTTTAAAATGGACACTTTGGTTTTTCTGACAGACTTCATGGGCTAGTTTATTCCGCGTTCTTCATTTCGAAAGTTATTGTAACATTATTTTGAAGTTCTTCGTACGATGAACAAATGATTAATTCATTCGCCACCGAATTTTCATCGAACATTGTATAATACTATTGTTAACATATTTATTTTCACAATAGTATAAAAAGCATATGAGATGGTCGCGTTGATTAATATTGAAACGGGCGTAATTTATTTAATGACTAGCTTCATGCACTTCCACAACATACGTATTTTAAAATTAGACATTTCACATGCAACAATCTCGTAATAGAACATTTTTAAGTCCCTTGAGAGTTTTTAGTCGGATAAATGTTTTTGAAATATTTTATGAAGATTGCGTGCACTTCAACAATTTCATTCTCTTACTTTTTATTCGGCAAGTCACGTCGCATAATGCACACGGAATTATATCCCAATAAAACTAGATCGCAAATCTTCATTCGGCTTCCGAAATAAATTCGGTTATTACGGGTCTCGCCATTGAAATAAAGTTTATCGCCGCATTGATTAACAGTCGCGCGCGGGGTGTTTTTAAAAATCAATTATTTCATTCGCGGGGGATCGCCGATCGATCGATTGAATTTGAATATTCTATACGCGGGAGGGGTATCGTTTACAACGCGTGAGAAAAAAAGAGGGAAAAAAGGAGTCACTAGCTCGCTTAAAAAAAAAAAAAAGAAAAAAAGATCGTATCGTCGTTCCCCGAATGAACATGCAAATGCCGGTCGGATAATCAATTTGAATAATTACTTTCGGATATTCGGTATTAACGGGGTCCGAATGTATCGCCCCCGTATTCCCATGGCGTTCGTAAAGAAATAAAGGGTTCGAACTAACCCCTACCCCTTTTTCCGGTGCCGTTTTTGTTTGCTACCATTCGACATCTGTCGTGATGTAATATCTCCGGTGGAAAATTTGGCCGGTGCCGCGGACGATTCGATTCTCCATTTGCATGACAAATGTAATGGTTGCATTTCGGTTTGCGTAACGCGCACTCGATCCTCGAGTCGGGTAACATTGTTGCGGTGGACGCCATGTTGCGCTAAAGTAAGTACAAATATAATAGTATCCGAACAATTTTTGGAGCACTGGTTTTGTTGAAATTGGAATGGACTGTGATCCACGATGTGCAAACGTATCGATCGATTTTTTAACCCTTTGCACACGAAACTGTTTTAACACCGAACCTACCGAACATTAAAATCAACTGGTGTTTATTGTCTTATCAAAATGTCAAGATTTCATTTATTTGGATTATTTGCAATTTTCATTATAAAGTGTAATTGAACGAAGAGATCTATCGAATCGATTCGTATGAAGGCAATTTTATAACTTCGATAATTGCAAAGTAAAAATTCTGAAAAAGGTCATTCAACCTGTTACTCGCCTTTGCAATGGTAAAATTTATATTATTTTCTTAGATGTAAACGTAGTGATGTAAAAATTGTTTTAAATAATAATGTGGCAGTTTTTAGCAGTGCTTCAGAATCGCCATTTGAGTGCAAAGGGTTATAATTGTAAAAATTGCGAAATAGACAGCGGACATAATTTTCGTTTCGACTGTAATGATTTTTGTACCTGATAATTTTATCTGAAGATACACATTAGGTAGCTGCATTTGAAATGTAGAATTTCTAACAGTAACGTTAAACGACTACGTATTCTTTCTGAATGAAACTTATTGATCGAGGCAAGTGCCATTATAACCACACTGCGGATTTCATACGTTTACGGCTAAAGTGGGCGAATGATATTTAAAACATTGAATATTTTAGAAAAGTTACGGAACACCGTTCGGGCGTTCTAAACTTATTAAAATGATGAAAAAAGCTCGGACCTTTGCTTCTCACAACTTTTATTTTGCATATAGAGTCGCTGTTTAATTATAGCCAACCTGTTGTATCCATGAATTGCAAGTGCCTCGATTGTGTGTATCCATTATGATGGAAGCTGAATTTTTTGGTCGTTCACGTTCACAAAAATTACTTCTCCACTAGTCTAAGAGGAATACATAACGACAATAATTGATACCGAAGTAAACTGTATTTAAAATTAAAATTAACTCTGTAGCTATGAGAATCAACTATGTACTTTATAAGAGTATATCGGGTTCCAGAAATAATCGAACTCCTCGAAAAAGGAGATTCCTGGGATTATACTAAAAAATTGATGCCTTTGCAAAAGTGTCATTTGCGACTTCGTTCCTGAATTGTTAACAAATAAACATGGACCAATCAGAGCACGATTACCACGAACTGGTTCCGCCTCGACGACAATTTCTGCTGTAGCCGTGCTCCGATTGGTCCGTATTTTTCGTTAATAATTCGAAATCTAAGCGTAGAATCGCAAATTGGTAAAGGAAAAAGTTCTTCAAGTAGAACATTTTTGGAACATCCTGTATATGTACAATAATCTATATACTAAAATATTTGATATTCACCAGCCTAATAATTTTTTTTAAGCTTTGTAATATTTTTTTTCATCAGACATTGCATATTTGAAGAATCGAAGTATATAAAGCACATTGTTGGCTCGGCTACTTCGCGAGATATATTATTGACCCCGGCGGTTTTCATTGGTAATTTCGAAGAGGATATTCGGAGGATTCCCCAAGGACCAAACCGGTTGTGTTTCTTGTTTTATCAATCATGAATTTCCTCGATAATCGTTTCGTTATCGGTTCCCTCGACGTTACTGCCCCCTGGTAGACCGTATATACGATCGTCGCGCTTCCCTCTTTGGATACCCTTTTTATCTTCAAAACAACCTTATGAACTTTGCTTCTGCTGTTTCTCCGTAAATCGATATCACGAAATTTCATCCCTTCGTCTACTTTCCCTCCCTCTGTCAACAGTGTTGCTAAAACTTGCGACAACATAACACCATTATTCGGTGATTTTTGCGTTAGAACATGATTTGTGTATTGGAAATGTAATCAAACATGGACAGTATTTTTAAAAAATTTGGATTCGGTTCTACGCTGTGTAACGTAGAAAAATCAACAAAAATTTTCCTGTTTCCGTGTGACATTTTGTTGAAGGAAATGCTTAGTAAAATTTTAATAGCTATTTTCATTATGTTGTCGTTGTCAGAAATGTACTTATTGTTGGTTTATAAATCTTGCCGATTTCCATATTAAATGTTTCTGTTGTTAAATGAATTTTTGTTTTAGTAATACTGTTAACTACACACAAGGATCGCTGTTAAATATGTAAATATATTGAATACATATATTTAGAGAGCTTGAAAATCGGTATACCGTGTCATGTTCGACGGGTCGACTTTAATTTAACGCATTGAGTACAATGGACACACGGCACACACTCTAACCGCTGTTTGACTAATGCACCCGCTTCGATCTCGCGTACTTGGACGATTTAATTAGCTGCGTATCCAATTACGGTGGTCAAAATTACAGTAAACAGGGAAGTCAAGAATCTATCCGAAAAATTTGAAGGAATTCGTTAACAGTCGTGAGACCTTCTAAATAAATCTGCGTAATTCATCGATCGTAAAAATCAGTACGTTCTAAATTCTTTTCGCCAATGTAGAAATAATAATGAATAATTAAAATATAGCTATATTAGTCATATAAACGACATTAATTTCAAATTCATGGAAACTCTAAACATTATATATGGGTGACAGAATTATTAGTCCATGTTTAAAAATAAATTTGTACATTAATATATTCGTTGCCTTCAATTTAGTCGATATCTGACGAATACAGGAAGGTTGATAGATAACTATATGCCACACATTTAAAGTTTTCAATCGCTCCTTCATTAAATAAATTAATTTGATTTTATGGAATTTTTGAGGTCGTCAGTTGGGTGGTTAATGTATTAATAGGACTTTCAATAATTGCACTTAACGGAATGAAGCTTAAAAAACTACCTTTACGTTGTATTTTATTATTATTAGATAACGTTATCGAAGATGCCTTGAGGATTCTCAATAAAAATTCCTGTCAGCGTTGAAAGATCGGTTGAAAAGTTTTCAATCATGGACCTTAACAAATTCTGAAAGGATCGCCGCTCGGAAAAGTGTTAATCAATTTTAGAAAGGAATTGTTATTAAAAAAATTTCGTAATATAATAATTACTACGATTACAAGAATAATCGTCCTAAGTGAAAATAAAGGATTTGTAATATAAAGTGTATTTTATTTTGAGACCAGAACGATATATTTACTGTTTGTTGTAAATAATAATCGTTGCTCGTGACAAGAATTATTTCCACCGACTAGAGTTCCTCTTCACGATCGATCCGACATTTTCAAACGATATCGGTTCATCCTGCACGAGCCTGTACACGTATATATTTTGCTGCACGTGTTGGACCACTACCAGCCCGACAGATAGTGCATCTATTAGTCAATACTGAATGAATATTTAATAGTGAGAGTTATGGCCTCGATCAAATTCCAGGCCGTGCGCCCGCTACTTACATATATTTCACATGCATGACTGGTCGAAGTACGGGATGCTCCTATTATTTACGTTCGTGTCTACACGCAGACAGAGTTAAAGAACATCTTTTCGTCCCTTTCACGCATCTTACGTCTACATCTTTCACTCGTCGGGGTTACAATAATTTTCACGAAATTAGTAACGCTGTACTTTCATTTGACAGTTATAGAACATTTACAGTTATAGAAGAGGTGCACTGTATTTTTCATTCCTGCATTATTCTTCTATGTTCGTTGCGTTGTGAGTATTGACATATATAAAAGAGGAATATTGTATTGTCACTTGGATATTATAATTCTCAAATATTCTGCCACAAAAATTAATGTAAACAATCTTCTAAAATATAATTATTATTCTTCCATGTTCATTGCATCGTGGACATCGACATTTAAAGAAAAGGACACCATTACTGGAATAGTTGAAAACATGCAGTTACTTTCAACCTACAAATGCAATTTTGTTGAAAGTCTCCAGTTGCTATCCCCTAATAGAATCCACCAGTTCATTAAACACCGTTTCAAGGTACGAAGCTGATCGTTAAGGTGCTGCCTTTTAACACTAAACCTACCATAAACGGTCGAACGACCCTTTCCAGATTTCCTATTTCACGATTACTGAAGTTATAAAATTGTCTTCATAGAAATCGATACAACAGATCTTTTTATTCCAACGTACATTGTAATCAAAATTGCACACAATCCAAATTAATTAATTCTTGTCACTTCCACAAGACAATACGCACTACCTAATTTTCCTAGTCGGTAGGTTTAATGTTAATTAAATTGCAATTCATTGATAGAAAATGTTAATTATAAGAAAGTTTATTTTCATCGATAAATTTGGATACTGGTATAATGTCTGCTTCATATTCCTGTTAGATTACACGTACCGTGTTCTGTTTCCTGTAAAACAGCAGAAAATTGATCGTCGGCGTGTTTATAAAATATAATTCGCATTCCCCGCGAAACGATTCCCCGTTTCTCGCGGCGTGGTCGCTCGTTCCGCGAGAAATCAATCCTTCGACGTCCATTACGAAGGAAAAATGTTCGCCAGAGGGCGTTAAGGGAGAGATCATTCCAGGGGGGATTAATTTCGCGTCGTCATTTAAAAGACAGCGATTCGAGTAATTACGAAAGTTCGCGCGGCGGGGTGGAAAAAGGGAAGAAGGTCTGCCTCCGTCCGAACGGTGAGAGAAAAATCGAGGGAACCAACACGAGCGTACCGGGCACACATAGTTACATAATAAAAGCGTCGAAATCTCGACGCGAGTCTAAGATCTCACGGCTCAGAGGCGTTATATGAAGTCCTTTAAGCCTCGCAACCCGCCGAGTCTTCGGGGCCGCTGCCCGATCGGAAAGTATTTCTCATTTGGCCTTTGAGGCTGCTCTCAGGATTACCCCCGTTCATCCCCTCAACCAACCCGCTGTCTAGCATCGCCCGGAGTATCCCCCAACCCTCTCCGGCACACATCCACCGAAGACATCAATAACGCCAACTCGAAACTTTCGCTCTGCTTCGAAGTGTTTCTCCCCTGTCCCATTCCCTCCTCCTCGCCCCTCTGTCTTTTTCTCTCGCTCTCTGTCTCTCATTCAGTCGTGAGAGCATGCTTTCGTCCCCCGTCGCTCTTCCACCCCCTTGGGTTTTTTTTTAATTTTTTATGGAGCACGTCCAATGGCCCGAAAAGCAATGAACTTTGCTCGAGAGGTGACAAATGGCCATCGCGAACCAGCCACGAAATATGAGGGACAGGGTGTAATCCACGCTGTCCGAGGACAGAATGGAATCCGGAGACGACTCTAACGCTATTTTATTTCTGCAACGACGATCCAACCCTATGCTCCGCTTTTCCGACCCTCGTAATCTGCTTCTCGATGACGGTAATGGTTACGCAGCGAAGTCGCGTTAAATGCCACTACCTCGAAATGTGGTGTCCTCATTATCATGGGATAACCGTTTATATAACCCGGATAACGCACCTAACCCAGACATTTCGATCTGTCAAAGTTTCTCGAGAAACTGCAAAATTGTCTTTCATCCACTTTATGAAGCTAAACTTTTTTTTTAATCGCATTGCATTTTACTTTTACAGAGGAACAGTGTCGTAGGTTGCAGTCTGATCATTCCCATGGAAAATGGTTAAAATTTTTTATTATTGCCTGAACGTACAAAGATTTGACCTTTAAGATGTCGATGGAGGACAATTTAATCTTCGCAGATTAGGTGTAGAATTCTCCATTGACAGTCAACGCACGATAATTTCATGCATCCTGGGCAATGAAGTCGTTTTAACTGCCTCGAATAACTGTAGGATAACTGCCACAGAATTTTTCCCACTACTGCGAGCTTCACCAATCGGGGACCTGGAATTTCGACTCGTATGGTGGAATTTGAAGCGACGTTGCTGTACTATTTTTGTTTGCGATATATATATACAGGGTGTCTCGAAATATATTACTGTCTTGATTTACGTCCTAATTATTACTCGCAGCGAGAAATAATTTGCTAGAGCTCCGATGGTTCTAAGCGATACGCATATGTTGTTAGTATTTTTATAAGTGGACGTGCCAAGGTCTTATAAATGTGAATTTTGATTTTTTTAAATGGAATCGAATAAATTTTTATGTGCCAATCTGTGCAGCTTTTCATTTTCAATAAAAAAAATGGTTGGGTTAAGAATTATTTTAATTTAAACATTGCCAAAAAAAGTCTCGGATTAAAAATAAACCATAATGGATTGTCGTAAACATCGTTCGACGCGTATCGACACGATCAATGCTGTACCGGTTCGAAAAACATACATTTTATAAATGTTATAAACAATTATTAAATAAATATAGCTGTCTGCAATAGTTTCGTTCGGAGCAAAATATTTCCGATGCTTTTACAGACAATTAAGCTCATTCTGGATCGATCCAATCATGCCATTAATAAACTTCCAGTATAAACTGTTAAGAAAACCAGCTCGGATAATCATTCATTTCATCCCTCAGAAGCCGCACGGCCGAAAACAAGCGGTGAGTAAAATTAAAAAATTCAGCGCGAGGTGGAACGGATGATTTCGCGCACGGGGGTTTGCTAAATTTGCTGCCACGACGTCTAAGAATAATTACGTTTCTCGAGGAATAAATACCGCCCCGTTGGCTGTTTATACCACCGAAAATCTGATCGTTATGTCGTGCGCGATAAACGCCCTGTAAACGAGATGCTGAGGGTGAGAACAAGAGAGACAGAGAGAGGGGGAGAGAGAGAGAGAGAGAGAGAGAGGGAGAGGGAGTGTTGAAGAAAAAGACAAAAAAGAATGGAGGAGTCGAGGAATTAATTGAAAACACAGGCAACGAGGTGCAACGTCGTTTAACAGCGAGAGCCCGGAGTATCCTGAGCCCGAGGGCCACGAAAATCTCGTAGGCGGTAATAATAAAGTAGACGATAAATAACCGCGTTTAAGTGGTAACGTAATTTCAGTTTCAACCCTTACAGGACCATTAAGGCCATTATTGCGAATCTCTTAATTTGCGAAAAACACTGTTACCTCAAGGGGTCGGGAGAACGCTGTTCCACAGAGGCCCCGTTAAATGGCGACGAAGTGGCGAGATTGTGTTCCTGCACCTGTTGGGGTATTATTCATTTCGACCGGGAGCTCGTTGACACCCTTTTTCCCATTCCCCACGATTCCTTATATTACCTTCCGCCGGTTCAAAATCGCTTGCTGGTTGCGTCGAGCATTTGTTCGTGTTAATATAACGTCGGCTAGGACCAATGAAATCCGTGTCGCATTAACTAATTGTCATTTGTTTCTATTGTTTCAACGTAAACTCGATAGCAAACAGTCAATCGCAGTCCACAATAATGAACTCCGATATACCAAATAGCGGTTTTTATCCGTTCAAAGTATTAGCTCTTGCGCAAATGTTACAAAACTCCGACCAGGGGAAAAGAATTTCGTATCGCGCCCACCGATCGTTAACGGATGCCCGTATAAATGAACTGTGAAACGAAATATTGCAGTTTTTATCCGTTTATGGTATTAACTTCACTACAAATCTAATGAATATTTGAACGAGCGAAAAGAGTTTCGCGTCCATGTTCTCCGCTCGCTAAAATAAACCAAAACTATTAATCGTTTACTTCGATCGGTTCAGCAGGAACTCGATCGCAAACCGTCTATTGGTTCTCGTATACCTAACTGAATTTCATGTTCGTCCAAAGTAATAATTTCCCGTCGGCAACTCTTCGAAAATAAAATTCGGGAAGCCGTTGGCAGTCTATTTATCAGTTAAATGCTCGTTAAGAAACTGTTGCGGACGGCGTTGGGGCATTTGATTTCCAACGTGGGAGGACTTCCATTTAATTTGAAAATTTCCTCGGGAATGGCCAGAGAGGAAGGGAGAGAGAGAGAGAGAGAGAGAGAGAGAGAGAGAGAGAGAGAGACAGAGAGAGAGAGAGAGACAGAGAGCGTCGACACTAGAACTCACGAATTCGCTAATTGTCATTCGGGTTGCGCGGCGCGACCACTTCCGCTCTGGAAGGCCCGAAAACGCGCATAAGTCACGAAAAACGATTAGCGGCTGAACTAATTGAGAAAACCGCCCCTCTCCTCTGGAAAACAGAGGCATCGTGGGCATGGACGTGCGTTCGTGTAGGTGTGTAGCCGAGGGCCGGCAAACACGCTCACCGGTCGTCACAACGAGAAGATTAATCGCTTTAATTTCCGAGACATGATTAATCATAATTAACAGGGCCGGGGCTACTACGCCGGTGGAAAAAAGATAGAGACAAGGGGTGAAAAGAGAAACGGGGAGAGGCGGAGCCGACGTTTGTAACGCGGAATCATTTACAGAGGGTTGTGGGAGAGGAGAGGAAGAGAGAGAGAGAGAGGGAGAGAGACCTGTGAAAAATTCACCGCGAGCCACGCCGGGGAATTAACAAGTTGTTGTATGTACAAAACTGAAATGGACGTGTATGAATGACTCTGTAATTGAAATATATCCAAAGTATTGAGTACCCGCGGTGAATGCATGGATAAATCGACAAATAATCTATCAGTTTGTGTATTCCGCCGACGGAAAATACTCAAATCTCCATCGGCCTGCGTGTTCAATCATCCTGCGGAATACCAAATATTTTTATAATCTCCGTGTGCGCCCGGTGCGTCATCGATTTCCGGATATAACATTTTTTAGCCGACGTCTAATTAAGGAAGGAACACGGAGCGGGGAATACATTTTTGTTTGACCACCGGTCTCTCTGCGAATACAGAGTTTTCGTTTTCAACCCTCGTTATTAATCCTCTAGGTTAGGTTTTCAACCACTGTTTTAAATCATCGTTCCTAACCGTAACTTCCAATCCTGATTTTTAACCACTCCTTTGAATTCTAACCTTTTAACCATCATCTTTACCCGTAGCTTTCAGCCACGAGTTGTATTTTTAATTTTCAATCCTAGCTTTCAACCCTAGTTCTTAAACTCAGCTTTTAACCCTCGCTTTTAACCCCAGACTTTAACCGTAGCTTGTAACTACAGCTTCTAATTCTAGCCTTTGATCCTCGTTTTCAACCATAGCTTCTAGTATCGCAGCTATCACCTAGAAAAATCTCAACAAGATTTCCCAATGTTGTACCTCGAATATTATCTGAGAAAATAAGAAGATCATATATTTACTTTCACATATATATTCTACGGAAGAAGACATCATCTTCTCCAACTCCATTTCCATTCAATCATCGATGTCATCAATTAAGTGTAGGCCCTTTCGATAGTTAAATAAAGTTTCGCTGTATCTGGACACCTAGTCAGCAACCGTCTGACAGGGGTGCGAAAAACCAGAAAAAAGTCGGCGAGGATGAACGGTGTTTCCGTCAAGTGTACGTCAGAAAATCCTCGGGAGAGGGAAAAGTTGATCGTACATCCAAAAGCGACCCAGTAACAGAGTCCTGCTCGTGACAGAGGTCACGACACGAGCATTATTCTCCCCCGCGCGTTCGAATTCTGGGTTCTCGCAGCACCAGAGAGAAACAAAGAGAGAAGGTGAATCCGGGTAAAAGGAAGCGAGTTTGTCGTAACAGCGGGTACTGACTTTATCGGCCTTTCGAGTTTATATATTTCCCTTTTACAAGAGGTGCAACCCCCGCATTTTCACGCTCTTGAACGAAACCGCCACCCTCTTCCTTTTTTCCATCCCCGCCCGTCCTGCTTTTCTCCCGCCTCTGGTTCCGAACCCCTTCCTCGACGTCGTCCTACTTTCTTCCTTTCTCTTTCTGTCCCTCCTTCCGTTCTGACACTTCCATTCAGCGGACGACCACCACCCCCGACCGACCCTCTACGTAGCACGCATTCATTTCGCCCCACGCCACACTGTTCACCCTCTTCAACCCCCTCGCAACCGTAGACCTCTCCCGGCCACTCTCCATCGGTTATTTATTCGCGATAGTTCCTACTTTTTTTTACGGTTTACGACGCTATATCGACGGCTTTTGTTCGTGCCCGTCCCTCCTCGTTCGCATCTGGCGATAAGATACACCGGCGAAACTACCCTCCACACGGTCACGCCGTGTCGAAACAGAAATTCCTCGTTCCGTTACCGTCGCTCCGGCTGATGCGAATCGTATCTTACCTCGAGAACAAATGCCATGATTGCCGAGATTATTTGAGGCAATTGGGAAGAAAATCATTACCCTATAACGCTACCCGTAACTCACGGCTGACCTTAGATTCACCTCTCGATGCTGGGACTTTGGTCCATTATTATCCACAACTGCAAACGTTTTATACTGATTCTAACTGGTTAAGAATGTTGTTTGGGAGATGAATGAGCAACAGACTGTGGTTTATATGAATTTATAAC
The DNA here is from genome assembly GCA_028453745.1 of Agapostemon virescens. Taxonomy (NCBI): domain Eukaryota; kingdom Metazoa; phylum Arthropoda; class Insecta; order Hymenoptera; family Halictidae; genus Agapostemon; species Agapostemon virescens. The sequence continues at coordinate 13,802,820 of CM052089.1, forward strand.
AGAAATTAATATATTAAATGCAAAAGACTGAAGACATTTGGAAAATTTCAGAATACTGTCGCATTGCTTTCAATTGTTAAAAATTATTAAGAAATGGGGTACGTGTCAGTGTGGCTTCTGAAATTAGAATTAATACAGACAATATTCATTTTGCATAAAAACAAACAGATTGTGGATTATATCAATTTATAACAGAAATTAATACATTAAATGCAAAAGACTGAAGGTATTTGAAGAATTTCAAAATAATATTGTATGATTTTCAATTTTCCAGAATTATTAAAAAAAGAGATAAATATATATGTAGCTCCTACATCTTGCAGTTCAGACAGACAGGTTTTGTTCTTCATAGAAAAGTAGAGCAATGATTGCGATCTTAATTTACAAAGTCTGACGAACGAAATGTTACAAACGGCTTTCCTGCATTATAATAATAACAACGAAGTAAAGATAAAAGTCCCACAAAAGATCCATTTATAAAACTGACAATACCATCTCATCATTTGCAAGCAATAAATGCAAAATTAAATCCTGCTTAAAAAGGACAATAATTTTCTTAGCTTTTTGCACTCGAAGTAATTTCGATTTCGCATCTTGTTTAGAATATTTTCGTCGTATAAGGCCTTTTCATTGTAGTCTGTACAAAATTACATTGTATCACGTTCAAGTCTTCAGAAATTTATTAAATAAACACTCGTTTACGTTCGTATACATACGCGTTAATAATTCATAGCATAGCCACGATGGAAGACAATAAAATACAAAGAGTTAGTATTCGAATTTCTTCTGCATCTATTCCTTATACATACGTATCTTCTTCTCTCGAGTGGTGTTATTTAAAAATCGCGTAAAATATGACGCAGGCGTACATCGATATTCGAAAATTCTTGAACTCTATCTATCGTGCCGGCTTGTCTCTCGTTTCGGTGACAAGCGCATCAAATCTGCAGTCTACCGATAAATGATTCAAACTCAAGGCGTTCGGGTAGTGTGCCCGAAACCTCGCGTCGAATTCTTTTCTCGGGGAGTCATAAACTTATCGCGAAATATGTTGCCTCGCCGGCGGGCGTTTCGCCGTCGTCGCGACGGAACGGCGTCGAACGTTCGTCTCAGCGGGTTTCGAGAAGGGGAATAATAGGACGAATGGAAGGCAACGAACGGATGGCGAGAGAGGATCGAGAAGGAGACACGAACCAAACGCTAGAGAAAGGTAGGGAAAGCCAGAGAGAGAAAGGGAAAGAGAGACTTGGTGCGCAAAGGAAAAAAAGGTACAAAAGAAAAGTAGCGAAAAGGCGGGCGAGTGAAAAGCGTAAAATCGCAGAAACCGTGCACGCTGGAAGTACATAAACTCGAAAGCTCAATAAAGTTCGCAGCTACGGCTGCAACCGGTTACGCCTCGCGCCTCCAACCCCCTTCGAATCCTGGAGTTCGACGATTTTTTCTTGGCCTTGCCACGGCCCTGGCCCGCTCCCACGCCACCTCGAAAGGTCCTCCATTTTCTTCTGGACTTTTTGCCTGGCAAAATTGGCCGACGCTCGTTCGTGACGCGAGTCACGTGCTAAAAAGGCTAAGTAGTAAAGTCAGACGATGGCCAGCCGACAAAGACAGACAGACAGACAGATCAGGCAGGCAGGCAGGCAGGCAGGCAGGCAGGCAGGCAGGCAGAGAAATCAGACAGACAGGATTGACACGACAGGGTTGACAGACAGGATTGACATGACAGGATTAACAGACAGACAGATCAGACAGGCAGGCAGGCAGGCAGACAGACAGACAGACAGAGAAATCAGAGAGACAGGATTGACACGACAGGGTTGACAGACAGGATTGACAGACAGACAGGATTGACAGACAGACAGGATTGAAACGACAGGATTGACAGACAGACAGGATTGACAGACAGACAGGAATGACAGACAGACAGGATTGACATGACAGGATTGACAGACAGACAGGATTGAAACGACAGGATTGACAGACAGACAGGAATGACAGACAGACAGGATTGACAGACAGACAGGAATGACAGACAGACAGGATTGGCAGACAGACAGTTGATGCAGTTGTATGCAGTTGGATGCAGTTGTATGCAGTTGTATGCAGTTATATGCCATTGTATATCCAGCACCGTTGGAAGGACAGATAAAGACTGTTAGAAACACTGTTGGAAGGACAGATAAAGGCCGTTAGAAACATCGTTAGAAACACCGTTGGAAGGACAGATAAAGACCGTTAGAAACACCGTTAGACAAAGACCGTTAGACAAAGACTTCTGGACTTTTTGCCTGGCAAAATTGGCCGACGCTCGTTCGTGACGCGAGTCAAGTGCAAAAAAGGCTAAGTAGTAAATTCAGACGATGGCCAGCCGACGGTGGAATTCAAAGGAACGCGTGCACGGCTTCCGGCCATGGTCCTACTCCTTTCGTTTCAGCCGATCGAACCCGCCAAGAAAATGAGATCGCTGCTTCGCGATGGCAGTCGCGAATCTTTTTCATTTAATCATTCCTCCGAATGAATCCGCGGTCGTTCCAGGTGGCAAACCATTTAGTTCCAGATTTGTGTGCTGCACACCGACCGTTTTGCAAAAACGATTAACTGTTCGTAGAAGCTTGCATTCCTCAGAGTTGCGCGACCGTGGAAATTGCAGCAATAAAGGCACTGCCTTTGTACGAACTACTTTGTACGGTGAAAGTTTCAGTCGGGTTCAACTGCTCATGTATCGTGACTTACAATGGTTACAATCTTCCGCCCCCTCGTGAAATTGTTTGGTCAGTATCAGCGCGTTTAAGTAATCAACGTCATTCTTTGATAAGTAGGCTACGGATTTTACTCATTCGTCGTAAAAAGGAGTCGATTAACCTTCTGTTATACCATTCTCTTTGTAACTAAAGTTAAGAAATGTTACAGAAGAGAAAAGACAATTTATATATTTTATCTGCTTCAATGCTTAATTTTGTAAATGCAATAAATTTGTAAGACGAGTTTGACTTTATTTATTAGTTGCACCAACCAAAACTATTCGATTTCACGAAAATTCTGCGAACGGTAGAATAATTATTCAGAGTTGTCAAACGCATGGAAATATTCAGAACGAAATGTCCGAATTTTGAAGTCTAGATAGCTTCGAGTGTAGCGGGTGAAATAGGTTTTCAATTTATTTTGAAGTTTATTGATCGGAGCTGTAACGTGATCCATGGGTGATCGTGATAAAAATGTACAAGTCGCATGATCGCAGGGCTCGAAGGAGCCGTAGCGCATCGTGATTGCCGGAGACCTCTGCGGAGTATCTCGCTGCGCGCATCTTAGTCGGAACCGATTTATAAAGCAAGAAAGAAAGAGTCGCAAAAAGCTACAGGATTTCCGGGCGATGCAGAGGGGAATGGACGAGAGGAAGCATTCGCTGAGCCGGGAACGATGAAACAGCGGTGCATCAAGTAAATCAAACATTTGTGTCGGTTTCCAGCAAAGGGAGGGAATGGGATGCGAGTAAAAAAGAATCTTTCAACCAAATGATACGAGCGAAGAAGAAAAAATGGCGGAACGAAAGGCGCCACGAGGAGGGGAGGAACAGGAAATTTTAAAGCTCTTCGAAACGCAGGAATGGGGAGAAAAAGAGAGAAAGAAGAGAGAGGGGGGCAGAGAAAGAGAATAAAAAAGTTCCCGTAAATTTGAGTGGTGGTTTTAAGGCTGGTCCAAGAACCAGCCACCGCTGACCGTCTATAAAACCGGCAGCTTCCTACGCCAATGCGACCGAAGGCGATTCCCGCTTGACGATCGATTGTAATTAAATGGAAACGCTTTTACCTCCGGCGTGGCAGGCCACCTCACCGCTCCCGCCTCGTCATCTTTTTATCGTAACGCTGAATAATACTTAAGCTGCCGTGGAAGATGATCGTGACAAGCGATGTCGCTACAAGGTGTTCGTGCGCGAGAAAGTGAGAGAGAGAGAGAGAGGAAGAGAGGGGTGGGAAAGAAAGACCCCTTTGAGGAGCATTGTGCTCGAGAATACTCTCGAGCTTGATTGTAAGTACTCGGCCGCGCCACTCTTAAACCTCGAATAGATTAGAAGATGGTCCTTTAAATTTGTACAGGCCATTACCGCCGCCTTCTGTTGCTGTCAACCTCGAGACCACGGCGGTCCAACGCTAATAAAGCGACTGAAAAAGGAGACCGCATTAGCGATCTCGATCCTACGTTCAGGACGCGCTGCGACTCGACTATTATTGGCACTAGATCGATTAAATTCTTTCTTCACGGTTTTAAGTTTATTCAGGATTTTCATTGTTAAAACACACGTCTGATTTGTATTGCAATTTATAGCTTCACTGGAAATGTTAGTTGTAAATCTATCACTGCGGGTTAAATGAATATTCTAGATTTCATATTTTACATTTACAATTAGTCTGTGTTAACTTAAAAATGAATTTTGTTCAGATAATTCTGATGTTAGAAGTACCACGTGAGTCAGCAGGCTTAGTAAAACGAAAACGTCTAGCGTTGTCTACAAAGAGAAAAAATGTCTATTTGGTTAATATAAACAAATTTTATTTTACATAGAATATATACGTTGTAATCGCGTACCTCGTACACGAACCATGATCGAGTTTCATCAAGAGTTCGTGAATTAGACCAGTCAGGATCAAATCTCCAAAAAGAGGAAAACAACAATGGTCAAGTACAACACTGTCCCCAACAATAATGCTTGTTCCCAAACGTCACCGACAGACTAGCAACTGTCAGCCAGTGATTCGAGCCACTGCATCTATCATGAACTTGCTGCATCACGTAGTTCGCTTGGATCGACTTGAAATTGAATAAACTGCGATCCCTAATGAACTTCGCAGATTCCCGAGGGTTACAGCTTCGCGGGAACCTAGTTTACGCCTAATTATTAGAATGATCAGGCCGGGTGCAAAATTCTCAACGTTTGTCAAAACGCGTTATGCAATGTCCCTAGACAATATCCGAAGAGAAGAGCGTTTCGTATCGTGACAATTCAACGAAAGGCTTCCCCATTAAATCACTTTCACTTTATTTAATCATTTTAATACCATCTTCCTCATTTTCGCGATGTTTCATTATCTATTTATTATTATTATATTTATATTTAGTAACATGTGTAACTTTAAAAAAAAATGTGCATCGTCAGTTTCTTCTCTGTTCAACATTTCAAATATCACATATGACAGAAACGCGAGAATAAGATATATTTATAAGAGATAATTTGACTAAGAACTGCAAAGTGCAAGAAAGTCGAAGAAAAATCAGTATCTAGCTTTTGAATCATAATTTTTCAATTTTTATTTCCTTAACTCTTAACATTCCAATGGCGACCGTAAACATTGCTATATTGTTATTCAAAACAACTTTCACATCGCTACGTTTGTGCGTAATAGTAATTATCTTTCTCTGGACGAAAGAAAATAAATCACGTACTAATGGAACTGTTCAGGGTTAAAAAATGTTTCGACGTTGGAATTAAAATTGCTCGGAGTGAGTTAAATAAATTATTAAAGAAAAGTATTCAGATAAATCATCAGAAAGCTTTGTGTATTAGGAGTCTGCTGGAATCCATTGCACACGATTACGACGCTATGGTAACACATTGATAATATTAAACGAGTGTAACAAAGAGACTTCCGACGAACTAAGAAGATCTTTGATTTGATCTAAGACGTCGAGGGTATTCGCCATCGAAAAGTTAACCGAGCTTTTAATTTAATGGGGGCCACGTGTAGAGGACATTTGACGGGTGCATTTCGCGATTTTGTGTGGAGCTTTCTGCGGCAGGCCGGTCCTTCTGGAAATCTGCACTTACAATCGACTACATTTGCGGTATTACGTCTTACTGCGAACGGGGGACCGTGAATGCCATTTGGAAATCATTGCCGATCGGAGAGCTAGAAGCTGTTGTAATGCTCTTAGGCGGACGATACAAAGTGAAAGGATCCTCGTCCTGGGGCTACCTGAAAAGGGTCCGTTTCTGTGCACCCCTTTCTTTTCTCCACTTACTCTAAAATATTTCTAATAATATATCGAATTTGCTCTGCGGTCTACACTGAAGAAAGATATCGGTTCAGTCATCGATATTTTGTGTACACGTCTAAATATTTATAATTATGAACAATGCTAAATTTTAGCGAAATGAAACGATGCTAAAACTGACTTTTGCAACCTGGAAAATGTAATTTTAGTATTGGCTAGAATATACTTGAAATGGTTCGCCTCATTGATTGTAAAACAGTATATAGAGCTAACATTTTTGATAAAAATTTATTTAACTGCCTTCGAATATTTTTCACGGTAAAAGATATTAATATGGTGTAGATAACAGTGTTCGGATAATTGTTGCTTGATACACTGAAAAGCAATTAATAGGATCTTTTATGGTTTTTACTATATTAAAAAGTGGTGTAATGAATAGTTTATAAATCAACATGCAAATGTGTATATAAATTCTGCTAGGATTCAGAATAACGAATTGTGGTGACATCTTAGGTCGATACATGCAACCTGTTTCGTCTCAGAAATAAAACAAATACCAAATATTTTTATAAGTTGATTCTTAAAATGTTAAAAATGTGAAAGGTCAACATACAAGCAGTTTAAATTAAAATATTATGGTCGTGTGGAAAGAATATTCGAGTAATTGCATTTATAATTTGCAAATGTGCTAGCCAAATATTTTTTCAATTAAAAATAAAGTTTCTTTTGAATGATAAATTAGTTTATACAAAGTAAAAATTAATCTCAGAAACATGCTAAATAATATAAAGAACTACTTGACTTCAAAGCAATAATTGTTAAAAACTCGACGTTGTTTAAACGTTTAAATTCTAGTACAATGAAAGTTTAACTAAACGCGAAAGATAGAAAAACATAATCGGTTGAGTAAGCGTTCACCTTACAAAAGTGGACACGAAACACTATGTCGTGAAGAGTTTTCATTATCGGAAGAGGGGGTAGAAGCACTGGCATCGCCGACATATTAGAATTTAAAAGCATCTTTTACCTCTCTTCTACTCTTACCTCTCTGGCTTTCAACGTCGTCAATAACGATCGACATTAATTAAAGTAATCGTCTTAGCGATAGGAACGCACAGGTTGCTCCAAGAATAAATGATTTATAAAAGTCCGCTGAAAACTACGTGTAACGGTGAACGCATGAAAAAAGGGGCGGAGACGAAAGAAGAATAACAGTAATGCAATTCTTTTTTTGTAAAAAAGAAAATTCCTATAGGGATATATTCTAATAGATGAAGAATCTGTGTAAAATCGAGTCAATTTTGTTAAGCGAAGACCTTAAACATACGAAAACTCGTATGGGAACGCATTTTAAAATTAGCTCAAAGTATCCTTTCCAAATCTTGTCGATTGTCTAAATGAATAAATTATTTGCATCGATATATAAAACAAATTTTTAAAGTTTATTATGATCACTTTATTCCATAGAGTGAAAGCGATAATACAAATGAAATATATAAAAATATCCTTATGCTTTAGTAGCAGTCTCTAGCGCTAAACTTTGAATTGTAATCGGCTTCAACTCTTTTATACCATCTTTGGATACCAGCTGAACCTTAAAGTTGGGAAGGTTAACTATCAAACGTTTATGAATTTCCTTAACACACAATTTCATTAGGTCATATGCTTCTTCCTCTGTAGAGTCTACAATAAAAAGTATTAAATGGAGAATCTATTTTATCTAACCGCAAACTACCATAGTATTTCTAAAATAGCTTATTTTACCTAGTTTATGGTATCTGTCCAAAATAGACAAAGTGAAGAAACCTCCATAACCATGTGCTGCATAAGGTACGCTGACGCAAGATGCTAAATAATCGATGAAGAACAATTCTGGCCCTGTGCTATCGTTGTAGCCACCCAGCAGCAAATTAACAAAGTACGGAGTTCGGCTTCTGAGATAATCAGCTAGGTTTCTCCTTGTGAACCATGCGGCAGCACTCGGAGATAATTCGTAACCATTTCTCATTTTATAGAGCTGAATATTCTTTCCTATGTATTCTGAAAATTGTGTTGTATCGCCAGACTCACCGGATATAGCCATCACAAGCTTGCTAGAGATCTTGTGAATCTTTTGCTCATCTGAAACACGAAAAGTAGTACAAATTGGATTTACGTTCAATAGAATTCTGAATCGTGAACGGTTCAAATAACATGCACATTATAATCGAACAAATTCTTTACCGCTTTTCATGACTATGATCGATTGGGCTGCAGTCATATCAGCCGCGACTAATACAAAATCTTTGAATTTTATTCCAATTAAACACTCCATTTTGATCAGCTGTACAACTTGATTCTACCGTTGCAAATTTCAACCGCTAGCTTGCAAACGCTGAAAGTTGCCTGTCACCCACTGGTAGCTTAACCTGTATTTCAATATTCGTACACTGGGAATATACCACTGTTAGGTTATGGACACAAATGATTCTTGCCGTTTCACTCGCGCGGAAACCAGCAAAACGCGACATTCAATATCGCGGCAAAACGCTGAAACACTGAGACAGACAATATTATCGATACGTATAGTCAAAAGAATGGTGGCGCCATCGGACGTCAAAGCATTACAACAATTATACACCGATTACAGGAGTAGTTAAAATTCTGCTGTATTTTTACGCCCTCTATGCAAGCAGACCAGCCAATTGGTAAACTAGTTGATAACTAATAAGTCTAGGCATGTTAACGAGGTTCGAGTGTATTGTATACTCTAAACAGTTGTGCAAAAGTAGTGCACGAATATATTAAATGTTTAAACAATAAAAATTTTATTACTCTGTATTTCGAGTTCTACTATATTTATTTTTTAAAAAATTGGACAGCAAGATGGTCAAAGGATTGCTTTCCAACATTAATGACAAAAGAAATGGTTATAAACATTAACTAACTAGAAATGATAAATTTATTAATAATTGCTGTCACGGTGATCGAGATCCATTTAGATAAGATCATTGCGCAGCGCTGTGCGCTGCTATATAAGTCAGTCCCACGTGCATGTTTAATTAGTTGTACCGGGGCCTCCGGAAGTAGTGGTTGGGGTCCAGGATCGGGATCGTACTTTGGGGTCGAGCAGTGGTCCTCCGAGGCTGATCGGAGTTGTTTTGGAAATGACCAGTGGACATTTGGAGGTGACCTGTCCTGCTTCCAGTTTGGTGAGTCGTAATAGACTTTGATTTATTTTCTATTATGTAAATGTATATATTATTTGATGTCACTTGTATATTCAACGAATGTTGTAAACGAGCGTGTAGATTAACTCTCGTGAGCTGGTTAGTTAGGTAGGCCATACTCTTGTATGGGGTTAACCTGGCTCTTGTGAGCTGGTTAGCTAGGTAGGCCGTACTCGTATATGAGTATCAAGAACAATCGGTATTATTCGCTACTTCTAAGATACTATAATTCCTAGAGTGGGAGGTCGTGGATGGTAGATAAAAATTCGTGACGAACGCTCGATAAAACTTTATTTCTTCCGTGTGTGTCGCGTTGCGTGTACATTCGTGTACAGAACCGCTTGCGCATGTGTATGTCCGCGTGCATACGTGGTCCGAGCCATGAAAAATTAGAAGAGAGTACCGTGTCAATTGTCTTAACGCGTTCTTAATGTGAAACTCTTGGGCGGAGGAGAAGTTTCTCCTCGTTTCGACATAGTAGGTCTTCCTCGCGGCCCTTAAAGGGCTGCGCTATTAAGGCACTCTATGCCAGGAATACGTTCAGCGTGCACGAGCGGTACAAAGAGGATCCATCGAGTACACAACGCATAATAATCTCTCACAATAATCCCTGTACACACAAGGTGTCCGGTATCCGATTAATTATCAAAAGAGAAATACATCGAAATCGTGGAATCAAAATTTTTGATACCTACTTGAAACTTAAAGAATCTCTGTTCCGTGAATGCTATAATCAAAATCGCTTATTTATTGAATGAAACGATCGGCATTTTGATTGTTCGTTTCCGCAACACTACAACCATCAGATGAATGAAAACGATCGGCTCTGTCAAGTGATCTTTCTATTACAATAAAAATCCACTGGAGTCTCGATTTCCAAGACATTACAAATTTCATAAAATACTTTGGGCAACTATACTTTTATTCTACAGACCAGTCATTTTGTTTTTGTTTGCGAAATCATTCTTAGTCACGATTTATCTATTGGCAGCTAACTTAATAGTCTTTAAAGACGAAAAACATGTGGGTTCTTTTGTTAATCGTTCTATACCCACAGTGAGTTCAATCCTAAAGTAATAAATTGTCTTGAGTAATATATTTTACTAATTTCGTTCGAGAGATTATCATTGAAAAGAAATTGTTAAGCTTCTTTTAGATACAGCACAGTCGTTAAAGGTCCAATTAACAGCTAAAGTACTAAATAAAACAAAACGATACAAGACTTTGTACAAATCGATAGCAGAAACAATCCACAAGAGATATTATAGTAGATTATAAATAATTTTCAGTAGTACAAAATTCGTTTTTTCACATGTACAAACATTTTATTCTGCGATTCCGTCTCGTGATTCACAAGTATTCACCCTGTATATATGTATCTAGAAAAGAACGAGTCACTTGCACTTAAAATTTGCAAAACAATTCGCGTACGTGTACGCAGGCTTCGAAGGAAATTAAAACCTAGGCGTTATCCTAAAATTAATTGGACGGCGGTCTAATGCTTACTCTTATCGACCCGTTCGACAATTTGTTTATCGTCTTCGAAGGGAATGTAACAAAAACAAACAATTTTACACGTCTCGTAAACGGCGAAACAAAATTTAGTAAAACAGAATTCGCTTGTTTCTCTGCGCTTACGGTGCAGTAAAAATTGTAAGTAATGATCAAACGCATTAGGCAAAGCGAATACCATTTCAGAAATTTCGTTGAATTCAGTTAGGCTCGATAGGATTCGAATTGCACCTGTTACGAGACCATGTGTCCTTAGGGTATTCAATTTCATTTGACATTGATTAGCCATTTTGTAGGTGAGATTCTAGTAAAAGTGATGGAAAGAATTGTTTATACATTATTGTACTCTTTCACCGATCGACATTAGCATTTTTAGTGGAAATCTAGAATAAAAATTCTTAAAATATTTTTTCGATAAAAATCAATTCGAAAATATCCGTAAAAGATCAAAAATACATTTCCAAAAATCAATTACTAGAAACAATTTCTACAATTTCTTCATCAATCGTGATTTTTTAGCTTTTTTGAATAATACAACAATTAAATATTGAAACTCTCTCTTGAGATTACTATGTCAAGAAAATTACGGTATTCATTTGGGAATTTCTTAACAAATTTAGAAACTTCGAAATACAAATTTAATATTCGCAGAATATTCACTTCAAATTCAGATAACAGGAGAAGAGTAACAGTAGACAGAAAAATTGATAATAAATAATCTTAGAATTCCTGTTTTATGAACCACGCTATAAACAATCGGAAAAAGGACTCAACAATGCTTCGCCATCTTTTATCCCCCTTCATATGCATTTTTCATCGACTAAGTCCAATGAAAGAAGGCTTTTCCGGATTCCTGCGAACGGGTCGTATCGTAAACCTAAAACATCGTAACGTAACGTAAATGCTATGATTGTACTTGCTATAAACGGCAATGAAGGGGTTGCCTCTCTGACGATCGCGAACCTTCGTAGGCAGCAACGAGCATAATCGAGTGTACCATTAAATTAGGCTGTCCGCGCAACCGGGACAATGTACATACATACAAACACGCTAGGCTTTCTATACACATATAGTACGACGATTAAAAAACAAAACGAGAACTGATGAGTTGCACGTGAACGATACACTCAATCATCGACTCGATGATGGTTCGAGGCTAGCTTCACGATTGTTCGAGGATAGCTCGATGGATACGAAGGCCACCATCCCGTGTTCCACAGGCATCGATGAGTTTCGAATGTTAGGCAATGACGAAACGGACGAAAACTGTCCATTCCCCGTTCCCAATGATAATCGCGAATCTTCAAGTTCAAAGGCGGTTTTAGTAGATCCAGTTCACGGGAACCCATTGGTGCTCCGTGGCCAGGGAGTCCAACGCTGCGATCACCTGTCTGAAGGTGTTGTCGAAGTCCTCGTTCACTATCACTTGGTCGATGTACTTTTCGTAGGCCCGCTGCAACGCTGCAGATTCTTCCAACGTGGACTTCAAATCGTCCTCCTGTTGGTTACAGAACAATAGAATTAGTATTTGAATAGTTCAGAGTCCGCGTGACTTGGTGCACTTTGATTTCTATCGGTGATTGCAATTTTGCATTGGCTCGAGGTGCTGAGGAATGGGAAACATTGTGCATATATAGATTTATGATCTTTATGCGAATTTCTTCGAGACGATTGTGTGGAAATGAAGAGAGAGTTTTAGAAGAATTATAAACCTCCGAGACAGTTGTATATATGTTTAATGTCTACTGTTGAACGATGTCTTTCATTTTGCACTTTATACAACTGCGTAGAGATCGAAGGTCTTTTTACATACTCGAACGACTATGATTTTTATATTTTCTTCTCCCTTTTAAATATCATGATCGATTCTTTCGTTGTTGTTAACGAGACTTTTCGTTCTATTCTATCGTCGGTGATGATTGATTCTATTATTAAAAATAATTACTAATTTTCCAAAATGATTCTAGTAAATTTTGTATGTTTCATTTTTTATTTGCAATGTTCTTTTATTCAAGTACTTGTCGTTTGAATAACTATAGGCGATACTGTATATGCTTTCTTGACACGTGTCGGTATATTGGGCAAAGTCCGTCATCGTGTATGCGATTCGAATTTAAAGTTTCTCATGGTGCTTATTGTTTCCAAAAGATTTATTATCCTGACGGAATTTCTACTATGTTCGAAAAATGTTTTCGTAAGAAATAAACTAAGTATCTCTTCGCGTAAAAATCTCTGTAAAAATGAACTTTGTACAAAAATATGCAAGCCCTGATGGAGAAATAAATTTATATCGTTTTGATCAATAAACTGCGTTCGTGTGTATTTGTTACCTGTCGAGTCCGAAGTGACGAAAGAGTGTCTGTGAATTTTAAAACGGATTTCGATGGGTATACTGAATGCTTGATTCGAATGTGTTCGATTTAACTTGAGCTGAATGGGGGCACATGCATAAAATTACATATAAAATTATGTTTGTAATACCTAATTTCCTGACGAGAATTAAGCTTAGAATGTGTAGAATTATTACTATAATATTTTCTTTCTCGAGTGGTGACTCTGAGATACCATTCAAAATTGTTACACAATTATTCGAAATATTTCTTACATTATTAAATTTGTATCTAATCAATTATTAATAATTTAAGTATTGTAAAAAAATTGTATAGAATGAAAATTTTTAAATAAGTCCAAATGCAAATTAATTGTCCATCCTCATGAAAGCTCGGTTTATTTTCAATCGAACACAATCCGATTCGCTGAAACTACATTTTACTAGCGAAAAGTAAACGACGGTTTCTCTACGGCACTACAACAAAGGTAAATTGTTAAGTAAAAAGGGAATGCATGCGGATACAAACCTCGTACAACGATGCAAGGGACTCCAGCGTCCTGGCCCTCCTCGAGCTGAACCTGATGGAACTCGCGCGGTCAAACTAGCGAAGCGAACATCAAATACATACAAAAGATTAAATAAAGAACGCTACATAACAATGGGCGTGGGTATCGGGGCTAGAGGTCGAATTTACCAAGAGAGCGAATGAAAGTAATCAAGTAATGCAGACGAAAACAGGTCTGAAAGTCAACAGAAATGCAATGCACGGGATTGCCTCTCGGAAAGAAACGATTGTAATTCCATAATAATTGACACGTTCGTTATGTACCAAACACAATTTACTACTGCCTACTAACAATCATTCTTACTCCTAATTTTTGAGAATCCTAAAAATTAAGTATGTAGCTTCGCTAAAATTAATTGTAAAACTTTATGTAAATGCATAAACAAGTTAAATAAGTTTCAACAACGTAAGAAAGAATTTCGTGCATTTGAAAATTTCTAAAAAAAATTAATTTCTACTTTAGAAATGAATTTTCATTCATAGAGTTTTAGGTGAATATCGTAAAAGAGATTCTTCTCTCCTCAGATTTCGTTCACCGCGATTGATAAACTGTTTTTGAGCAGAGTAGCGCGAATGAGCATCGCGCTAATTCCGGTCTCCATTTTGGAATTAGCGAAATAAACGCTGTGCGGCCTCCAGAATCTGTTTCGACCGCTTCCGGAGGCAAGATATTCGTCGAACGCATCAATCAATGGGAAGTGCATGCGAATACGAATTGCAGTAACTAAATTACATTTACATAACGACGGCAAACAGACTGGCAAGCAGGAATCTTAGAGTGGTTGCGTCGTAAAACGTTTGATGGCGATGTTTGCTTTCGGACGCTCGCGATACACATACGGTTCGTCAATTTCGTTTCCCAGTTTCTTTCTCGCAATCGAGACGCATGGTACGCAAGAACCACTAAAACCACGTCGTTACCAGGAATTTGTTTGCGAACCCCGATCGTTCCGCGCGAATATAACCTTCGCGGAAACCGATTTACATCGGGCGCAAAAATATTATTACCTCCGGCGTAATAATATTTAGCAAGCGTTCGCGCGCGGACCGATCGATTCTTTGCATTTATCGAATAACTGCGTTATTATTAATAATGCTGATACAAATATTTATTTTCTAATTTCTCGACGTCAGCGATCTTTGGCTATTCTTCAAAGTTTCCCGAGTGATCTCGACTATTCCCGAGTGTACTCTAGAGGCCTGTGTTACTAATACAAAATAAAATGGCTACCAGAAGTCATCGAGAAGGTGTTTCTATGTATATACATGGCAAAGGACTCGTTAAGTTATTTTCAAAAATTTATTACAGGAAAATAGAATAAGGTGAAGCTAGAATCCTTTTCAAAGTATGTTCAGCCATAATTCAATATTGTAGACGAATTTTTCTTGTAAAAATAAAAATAAATCTTTAAAAAATTTTTTTAAATTGAAGAATTTCGTAGCATGAATTTCTCTGATCAAGTATGTAACGAGTACCATCGAGGGCAACGAGCAATAAAAATTTGTACACAATATTGAATCATGTCTGAATAAATTGCAATAAGCCTTCCAGTTCTGCATCATTCGTTTTTTCCATAATAAATTACTAAATATTATCTATTTTGTGCAATTTGATAGTAGATGAACGTCTACGAGATTCTTTTGGTACAAAATGGCGTATAATACATTCTTACGACCGAATACATTCGCGAGACCATTAAGAGCTGCATGATAGAGTACAAAGAGAGGAAGAAGCCGTTATGAGCATGGTAGTTACCATCAAATTTCGACTGCTCGCCCCAGTAGACCGGCCAAGGTCGTACAAGCATTTCAATTGTTCCATTCCGGGTGCGGCTATGAAGATCACGTAAGGCATGAACTCGGTGCTGTTATGAAGGATCTTCAATGCAGCCGGACTGCAGTCCAACACGCACATCCTTCCACCTCTAATTAATTCGCGCACCGAGTCCAATTTCGTTCCGTAAAGATGGCCACTGTGCTCGCCATACTCGAGGTACCGATGTTCCTTGATGTCCGTCTCCATCGATTCTCGATCCGTGAACCAATAGCTTTTGCCATCCTCTTCGAGAACTCTGGGAGGTCTCGAGGTGTCTAAACAATGTCGACGTTGTGTTAAACGCTTTAAGTTTCAAATATGAGCAGACTTTCTGGGAAATCGTTCGAACAAAGAGAAGATGTTCAATTTTGTATCTCAAAGTGTTTTAACAAGATTTCTGTAAAGCATTCGATTGACGTACACGTAGTACTCGACTACGTGTCTAAATAAAGTCGACGTTGTGTTAAACGCTTTAAGTTTCAAATACGTACAGGGTATCGGGGAAATCGTTCGAACAAGGGGAAGAAGTATCTTCAACTTCAGAGCTGAAGTTGTTTTAACAAGATTTTAGCAGAATAAAGTAACAGTTGGTGCATATGCGATGTCCAATTGTACAATGTAAATGTAACAAAGCCTATTGATTTAGAAATATTTGTGCAATTTACAGGTTGACTATAAACATACAATTTTAAGTTTCAAAGCAAATTATGATTGTACTTATGAATTTCATTTAGATATTAATTTTGAATAACATTAACTTCAATGTTAATCAATATGATGGTTATGTATTCTTCCTGTATAAGTTGAGAAGTAATTATCTTGCAAGTAATGACTTTGAATGACCAAACATTCAATCTCCATCACAATATAATCAAGAGACTTGTATATTCATTGTCAGAATATGTTGATTATAATGCTGCATATTTTGATTAATTTTATTTAGGAAATTGTAACGTTTATTTAACGTTGCTAAGAGTTGGACATTTCCTATGCAACAATCTGATATTTACGAGGACGTTGACACTAAATTGTCGCTAATCAGGTGACCAGTCTTACATTTAAGGGGGATTCTTTCGTAACTGGTCCAAAAAATGATTGAGAATCCTCCTGGAATGTCTTACTAGTATTTAAATGATAATTAATTTTTAAAAAACTGTGTGTAGAATGATATTTACATGGAACAATGGTGCCGAATTTCTCAGGATCGCTGTTGATCAGCCTGTTTTTTAATGTTCTACGTCCTACGCCTCTTGGACCGACCAAAGCGAGCGTCTTGCGTCTGAAAGGCGGCATTCTCGCGACTTCCTCGTACAAAAGCAGCTCCGCGCCGTCAAACTCGCCGTTCGACTTCGACTGGTACATCTTCCTTTTCTTCTTCTTGGAGATCCGAGTGCCACAGATGCTAATCTTGTGGACGAAGTCGGCTTCCGGTGGAACGAACGCTTTCCGTCGTTCTTCGAGTTCCAGGGACGGGACTAGACCCGGCGGACCGAGACCTTCTCCTTGAACTCGTCTTGCTTGCCACCAGTTTGGATCCGCTTGGTCGACGATCTGCAACACGTCGCCCTTTTCGAAGGGCAGACCGATCTCCCTGCAGGGCAGCAGCGTGTCTTCTGATGGGTCATAGTCGAAAAGTGCTCTCATGTAACACTGGAACCAGAAAAAATTAACTTAGGATGTTTCATTAAACGATATAGAAATTGACCGATTTATTTGCAAATGTTTGCTACGTTTTGCGATTTTAGTAACGGGTTTACATTACTTTATACAAACAACAGGAATGTGTCTATACAAATTTTTAGACACTTTTGTATTCAATAAAAATAAATCTGCTAAATAAATCCTTGTGCATGCATCTTTATAATCTGAATAATTGTAAATTGAAAATATTAGAATCCGTCATTTTGACGGGACCTAGAAATTTAGTATTAAACGCTCGATAGAAAGTGACTCTAAAGGTAGTTGATTATCAAATTGTTTCTTCTCGAAAAATTGTAGAGATCCAATCCTAAGAGGGAACCAAGGAAGACGAGTTAACTCGTTAGTTTCGTGTTTGCTATCACCTTTCAGTATTTTTAGCTTTTTTAATTAAGATTACATTGTTAAAAATCGCATTATGTTTACACTAAATGTAACAGAATTATTGTTACACTAACACTACGTAATTTGCACTATACATCATAAATTAAGAAATTGAGTCTAACAATAACTCGAAGATCTAACTTGAGGACTCTGATTTCACCATTTATCATTTCTGCAAATATTTTTGTCAACAAAGCAATAATATTTTATAAGCAAGATCTGCCCGTGCAAAGAGATGACGCTGAAAAATTTACTTCAGGATTTACTCCAATCGCCGCCATTACGTTTGACCATAAACATTGTGAAGAGGCATCGGTGCTATTAAATCAGCACTTAACGACTGGAATATAAACCTGTAATACCCTACAGTTTTTCTAACACGGTTTTACGGTCCTATAAACCTTTTACCATCGTCGTTTATTATAAACTTCTTTCTGCCAGCACTGCCATGCGAAATATCGACTGCGAGAACGTCAGAGTGGATTGATTAGATCCAGCCAACATGATTTATCGAGAAATTGAGTTGGAAACCAAAATATTTTACTAAGGAGAAGTTGTACAATGTCCTCTGACCATCTACTATCTACTTTAATTTTTATTTACCACAGATTCTATAATGAAAGGTTTTAGATGCAAATTCAATGAAATTTGATCAAATGGATTCGATCGAAAGCGAACAAATTTTAAGCTAAAAGTTATGAACGCCAGTGTGTAAATTATTAATTTTCTGGTTCACAATGTAGTATAGATTCGAGTATCGATCACTCACCGTCGATTTGACAGGTCGATTGCCGTCGCACGCAATTCCAGGCGCCAACTTTAACGTGAGGTTCTCTTTCGCTTCATGAATGGCTTCTTGAAGCTCTTCAGGGTTGTGAACTTCCTTTCCGTTCACCTCAAGAATCACTTCACCAGTTCTGAGGAGTCCTTGTCTTGCTGCTGTACTGCCACCTAGAATCCTGGCAATTATCAGGTTGCCGGACTCGTCTACCTGCACTGTCAGCCCCTGCGAAAAACCAAACCGGAATTGATAAACGCGTTTGCATATAACGCATCTGTTAAAGACAAGTCCCTATCGTTTCTCTTCACCCAATCTCTCACTTCAATTCATTGAAAACGAGATTAAAAGCCGTTTTCTTTAAAAAAAAAAAGAAGAAAAAAGTCAATGTCTGTTAATCCTTGGTTTTTTTATAAACCAAAAAATTGCACTCGACAATTGTATTTTTTAAGGACATCGCGAACTTTTAAGGTTTTTAACGAATCGTAAGGATCTATTTTATGTTTTCTATTACCTTCTTCTTTCGGGCTACACGATCTTCTATGACAATTTGTTAAAGATTCATAAAGGAAGTTCGTTTTTTTTCGAAAACAAGAGGCAGCACTTGTTACCTAATTTTTTTAACACTACATCTACCGAGCAGTAAAATTGACAAGTGTATATTGTCTTATAAAAGTGACAAGAATTAATTAATTTGGATTTTGTGTAATTTTTATCACAATGTATATTGGAATAAAATAGTCTAGTGAATCGACCTCTGCGAAGACAATTTTATAACTTCGGCAATTGTAGAATAGAAAATCTGGAAAAGGTTTAACCCCTTATGGTAGTTTCAGTGTTAAAGTCATTACGAACTTCCCAAAGACGTTAAATGCAATTTTTAAATGCTCGAAAAATGTACAGAAATTGAATAACTGAGAAGGATCTCCGAAATTTAAAAAAAATATGCACGAACAGCATCCAGAAATCTGAGAAATGTCAAAGTCGGTCTGACGTTCTGAAAATGGTGGGAGAGCACGTGGCGCCGTATCGCGACCATAATAAACGCTGCGAACTTATTTATATACCGCTACAAGTAGCGGCATTTCCGCCTTTTCTTCGCGCGATCGAGTCCGATTCTGAATGAGAATTCTCTCACGTGACGGAATGGTAAACCTCTAAAAGTGGCTGCGTCGCTGAGAAAGTCCGCGCGAACAGACACCTCTTTGTTAATTGCTGAACGCGTCTCCACTTTCTTTATTCGCCACTAGCTAAGGAAACAAATAGCGGCAGACTACACTGTGTAAACACGTGGGAGGATATCGCGCAGGAAAAATTACGAATACAATTTTCCAAACCACATCTACCGACTATCAAAAGTCCCTGATACAGCCACATTCAAACTCGAATTTATTCACGTTTTCTGCGTTTCTTATAACAGGGCAGAGCAGCCTAATTTCAATCGGTACTCGGGTTGAGTTACAAAATCTTCGAATGCATTTATTAGCCTTTTGAAAGTGCATCGTATAATTCAATTACAGTAAACGATTAAGTCATTAGAACCACTGCATGAAGAACTTAGTAGCAAATCGGTGTTCATTGATTAAGTAGAACGCTTTGAGTCACGTTTAACTATGTAACTTCGAAAAGGAAAACGATTTGAGTTTTATTAGTGGTGATAATTGATAGCCTACGCATCTTATGCATTTATGAGAAAAAATGAACGAGGTAAATACAAAACTGAAAAACAGTAAAAGAATTTGATGGTACTCCCGTATTACTTTCAATCCAATAACATTAGTAAGAAAAGAGTAAATGTCTGTGTAACTATATTGTCTGCAGATAATATATTATATTATATTAATGCAGACAGTATTAAATGCAGACAACGTTTATTTTTCGTAGCTGTTATAATTGAACTTGGATGTTGAACAGTTGATATATTAGGAGTGTGTGTCCTGTGTCTACAAGAAGTGAAACGAAACATACGTTTAAAGAAATTGACCAACACGAATAGTCTTAAACGTCATCAATTATGAAATGGTAAAAATTCGTGAATTTATAAAAATATCTTCAAGAAATTCTTGGTATATGTTTTTAATTGAATCGCATGCTTTGTTCGCATTACCCTAAAAGTTTCGTGAAATCTGAATAAATTCAACTCCGTTATTATCGTAAAGAAATACATGTCTTAAGCACATGTCGAAGCACTTAAGTACAAAATGGCGAACACTAAGTTTACAGGACCCGTCGGAAATAGTGGGCTCTAATATTTTTAACTTACGATTTAATATATTTTAACAAATTAATTGCCCAACTGACGACCTCAAAAATTCCATAATATCAAATTAATTTATTTAATGAAGCAGCGATTGAAAACTCTAAATGCGTGGCACATAGTTACCTACCAATCTCCTTGTATTCTTCAGATATCAGTTAAACTGAATGCAACGAATATATTAACGTACAAATTTATTGTTAAACATGGACTAATAATTCTGTCACCTATATATGGGTAACATAGCAGTCAAAGTGTTAAAGATGCACCTATGAGAAATTATTCAACGAATTTATTTCTTTGAGTATATATTATGTAGAGTGTAACTAAAAATAATGAATAAGTTAATAAGTTAATGAAGGGATGTATTGTTAACTAACGATTTTAGATATTTCAAAGATGCACTTATAAGAAATTATTAATTTATTTCTTTGGGTATATGTTACGTAGAACTTAACGTAATGTAATGAATAAGTGAATAAGTTAATGAGGGCACAACTAAAAGGAAGTCGATGAACTTCTAGAAAAATTACCAGGGGTTCGTCAGGCTGTCGCCTAAGTCCAACAATCCTCACAGCCTCTGTCCTCTCGTTGGTGGGCATCGTCGGTGGCAATGGTTGTGGCTTCGCAGGTGCTTCTTTCCTCTCGACGACCGCGTCGTGCGTTTCCAGAAGAGCTTTCAGGTGGGAGCTTCTCAACAATCGTGTAAGTTCCCGCGCGTTCTCGTCCCTGGAGGCGCGGAGCGCGTGGCAAACCTCGTCGACGATGTCACAGACGCACGAGCATACCGGTTCCACGTGGAGAGGAGGATCCTCCAAACGCTCTTGGACCTGAAACAGTGTCACGGCGCCCTGGTGATCAAGAGAATTCACTTCGAAAACTGGTTTTCGCTTGGGACTTCTTTCCAGACCTATGCCTCGCTACCACCACTCCTAGAGGTCTCCGATTAAAAACCGTTCGAAAAACCGTTTCGATTTTCTACATGGTGTAATCAGAATTCGATCATCCACTCGTTAGATCGCTGCATTGGTTTGTTATCAGACATTGTACATGTTGGAAATATTTTTATATCAGTTCTTACTTGATGCACTTCTTTCATTTGATTCATCGAAGTTGCATTATTTGTATTATTTATGACATCCATTTATTTCGAGACCGCGTTTTTTAACTTGACTCGTTACGTTCAAATTTTATTTTAATTCTTTATTGCAATTCCATATTGTAATTGTTCGTTTCTACTTCGTTTCAATCCTTCGTATCAAATATCATAGTATTGAGGAATATTAATTCTTATTGCAATCCCACACTCAACACTGTGTTTCAACTTCAGTTTTTAAATACTCTCTTCAACCCCTCGTTTTAGCACTTCATATCGACGCTTCGTATTAATTCTATACTTCAACCCTTGGTTTAACTCTTTATTCTAACCCCTCGTTTCTATTCTACATTTCATCAGTTTTAAATGTAAGATTTAAAATTAACCACATTTTTAAAAAATAATTATCTTCCGTTTGCTAATCATTTTTATTGTCCTGTTCAGAATTTCTGACATTCTTTTAATTCCAATTCTAAGGTACTCGAATTGGAACGATGTGCTGACATTTTCTCTATCTCCGTATGAACTTTATCGCCAGCAATGTTTTACAAAAAAAATTCTTTGATATATCTGATATTTGTTAAATGTTTTCTTTCAGAGCCTTATGAGAAAGAACGAAAGTTAGTTTCACAGAAGGGAACAGAAATGTTGGTGTCAGTGAACAGATCAAACACGGAGAGAAATTCCTAGGTTTGTGCAACGTTATGCACGGAGCCGAGGCCCGTTCTACGGTGTTCGTCGAACCCACAAACAGTGAGCGGCTTTGAGCTGCTGCCAGTTGTGAAAGTCGAAACGGGTTTCCGCATTAAATTCACCGTACGAGGAGTCATGGCTGCTCTTTGTCCGACCCATGCAGCTCGGGAGAAACTGAACGAACCGTGTGCCGTTGGATCAACCATTTCTTCGATCATCCGTCATATTGATAAACTCGAATTTATCGATTTTCTTCCATCGATTTTTAAACGAATCTCTGTACATTATGAATCATTTAAAATCATTACTAGCTAATTGTTTACAGTCGTTCAATTTTGAGGGTCCATAAATTCTTCGATAGCCCGTCATATTGATTCATTCGAACGAGTCATTTTCTTTTATCGATTCTTAAACGAAAAAGCATTTTTGTAAATTCGATAACAAGTAGTATCATGTATCTATTTTCTTTTTTAAATAGAGATTAGTAAATTTTTTACAATGGTTTAAATTTAGAGGTCCATAAATTCTTCGATCGCCCGCCATACTGATAAACTCGAACTTGTCATTTTCTTTCATCGATTTTTAAAGGAAATGGTATCGTTGTAAATTAGACAGCAAACAAAATCATCTATATAATTTTTTTAAAACAGAGATTAGCAAATTTGTAATAATACTCCAATATGAAGAATCTAATAATTCAACGTTCAGCAACTCAATATATCTTAATATAATCTAGCCGAAAAATTTTATGTTCTAGAATGAAATTTATCACTTTTATGTCAGGAAAAATGAAAACTGTCTCTGGTACGGACTGTGCGTTCGAACGTGGTCCGAGAGCGAATATATCCTCTCGAATGTTAATGACCAAGTAAATCAATCACACCTAAGTGCTAACGACGCGGTCAAGCCGAAATCCTGAAGAATTTCGCGTTTATTTTAAAATGGTTTAGAAATATTTTCTTGTGGGTCTTAGGAAACGTGGTTACGGCAACGGAGACCAGTTCGGCGAATTCCAAATTTGGCCTTCTTTCGACTTGCCACCCACCGGTGTCGAATCGTCATTGTGCAACGATGACCCGGCGTCAACAAGGTTTGATTCGATTAGCGTTGGTCACGTAAGGCTAGTGTACTCTACGCTGAACCAGCCAATACATCGTACACAACAATGAACGAGTAATTACGAAAGTGGGTCGGTTCTCAGCGTTTCAGAGGCACCTTCGAGAATGCTTATTACCTGAGCCAACCGATGAGGAACGTGGCGCGAGCAGTCTTGCAGACGATGTGAAAAACTGCGTGAATCAAAATTACCAGAATCAACGAGTCGAGAAACAAATTCCTGTTTCCTCAAACTTAATTAAAATACAACTAATTATCTGTCTGGTATCCCAGGAATTTTAAATTAAACCTAACGAGGTTGTATAAAGTTTTAGAAAGTAGTAGAAAAATTCATCCGAGTCCCTTTCCATATTCTGTTAACAATTTTTCAATCTTCCACATTGTTCTGTTCTCATATGATTTTCAAAATTCATGAAAGTGGAAAGAGTTAAAGAACTATATGTGACGCCACACATAATATGAAACAGTTATCAATCTAATTTCAAGAATCCAAGAATTTTAATGATTTGCCCAGCTTTTTCTTTAAGGATATAAAAATTAAAAGTATAATATGCTAAATAGGAAATTTATGAAGACGAGTAGAAAAGCTTAAAAATATCCGAAAAAGTCTAACCAATACGAAGATATTCAGGTGGGAGTTCTCGAGAAAGAATCTAAATAAATGTTGAATCGTATAAATCGCCAAAGGAAATAAATGCATCTACAATTTATTTGCTCCATGAAAAATGGATGAATTACCTTGCATGAAATAACTGAATGACTGTTTAATTCCTGCAAAAGTAATGGAGCAATAAATTTGCAGAGAATTCTGCGAGATTCAGCGAATTCTGCAATAAGTCGGCGAGAATTGCAATAGCGGGCAGGAATCCTTGCGAATTGTTTGACTCATTTCGCAAGAAGCGCGGAACTTACGAAACATTATGAACTTTTTCATAATTATCGAAAATCTCATGATCGTCGTGTCGACCATCGCGACATGGAAATCGCTGGAAGTATTGCTCGCGGCAACGATGAATCATCATAGAATCATTCCCGGCCCGATACATGTGCATAGCAGATGGACGAGCTATTTTCACAAGGCCTTAGGTTCTACGCAATTATGGTTGTCGGAACGTCGCTCGGTCAAATCATCGAGGAAAATCGTAAACATCCGAAAAGAATGATCAAAGAGTTAGATCCTCTCGATCTCTGCTAGCCATAAATCGAACAACGGACAGGCGACATTCGAAAACACGGTTTCGCGCTGTGTTTTCATTGGTCGCTGAGAAAAACACAACTTGATTTATGGAGATTAAGTATGCACATCAAGGATTAAACAATTTTTTCCATCGTAGATCTGCGAATGTTTTTCCAAACGATTTTTATAACGCGAATTACGATCTTTATGCGGATTTCCGCGTTTGGAGATCGTTTCATTGACACTGAACCGACGAACAATTTTATTTTTATTACTGAGAGAGTGGTAAAAATGAGTCTCTTATTAAAATTTGTTAAAAATCGGGTTTCTATGTGGATTGATTTGCAGATTTGCTCACGCCATAAACGAATAAGGGGTTCAAGGCTGATTTACGAAGTAGAATTGCTGTTATAGATTCTTTTATGAATTTATTATGTTGAAACACAATTTGTTTTTCTTAAATGCAAAACAGTGTTCGTTTGTACATTACTATGTGGACTTTTAACATCGACATACAAGATTTGATGCGAAAACTGTTGGAGAAACAGTTCTTGCAGACAATATCAAGTAATACTTGCACCGAAACGAACGTTCAGAAATTTTAAATAGTAAAGCCTAAATATTAGCACTTATTTTGTAATTATTGTAGTTATAAAATTGCCTTCATAGGAATCGAGTCGACAGATTTCTTTCTACTGATAATCGCAAATAATCAAAATAAATTAAATCTTGATATTTTCATAAGACAGTATACACCAGTCAATTTTAACCCTTTGGTTAAAGGTAAATCTTATATTAAAATTTTCAGTTTTGGGAAAAACTAGGAGTATACATTGATGTTCTGTTACTGCAATAATGCAGTTACTTGTTTGCAACGTTCAGGATAGAATATATGCACCTTGATGTCGCCATTATGATGACACTCGTCCTCAAAGGGTTAATCCTCGATAGGTTAAGTGTTAAACAGTAATCGTCAACGTCATCTTCGTCGAATTAATAAAGACCCAAATGTAATTTTTAATATAAATGACCTTTAAAAATCAATATCTGTGCACGATACCAAAAAACGCTCACATGGGAACATATTCAGATGCGAAAATCCAATTTTGATGAAACTTATGAGAGCTTATAGTACTTTGAAAAATATTTGACACGTATTTTTTTTTATCGACAGCCACCCACTTTGAAGGGGTGAAAACAGCCCTCAAAGTTGGGGTATTTTTGAGATATCTCGGAAACCAGAGATCGAAAAAATTTGAATTTGTCTTCAAATTATGTGGTTTTCAATGGGAAATGTAGTCGCGCAAGAAAATTTTAACAAAAATTATTTGTTTAATCAATAAAGCTATAAGCTCCATAAAAAACATTCAGCAATTATGAATCTCCCACGGATTGACAAAAGAGTTAACATAAAAATTGTTTACGAACCAATATGAGAGACACGCACGCATAAAGTGCAATTAACGAGGTGAACGTTTCACTAGCATTACCCTAGTCCACCCAACTAAAATGACAGTTCACCTAGCACAAAAATGACCGAACAAAGTGATCGTCGGCCAGCAGGCAGTCAACCGAGCACCGCAAACAGTACGATATTGTTTGACTCGTGGAACGGTCTGGCACAGGTATGTATTTCTCTCCATGTGTCGCAAGACGGTTATCATTCCGGCCATTAATTACGCCACATTTGTCACGGGAACAACAACACGGGGCCGCGGTGTGTTCAGCGGACCTCGCACAGGCTATAATGAATTCCGCCGTCGTTCTGTGACGTCCCTGAAAACGCTGCCACGAATCCTGGCAAGATTGTTACAATCGACGAACGAAAATACCATCGGCAACGCGGCGCGTGTGTCAATAACGAGTGTACCACGTTTCGTCATCGCTGTCATTCAGAGACCATCATGCCGCCTCTCCGACGAACGGTATGCCTAGGGAAATCGATAATGACGCGTCGAGCTAACGGAAAAACTATCAGCCGTCGACCATGATTCTCCTGTTACCTTGCAAAAAGATAATCTACTTAATTATTCACGAATCTCTGGCTCTGCAAAAACACCAGGTATCCCAGTGAATCAAAGCGTACGCTACAGAGACCGCGGATTCGCGTTTTACGCTGCTCGACGTCGAGTATAGTTAAACCTTTCTCCGAGCGACCTCAAGGACAGCTGAAACGACCATCTCGAGCTCTCCCTACCTTCCAATTACGAAAACCCTGCTCACGGAAACCAACAACTCGTTTCAAGCCTTCCTCTTTAGCGATCGCGCGATCCGGGGAGCAGTTAGACCCTAGCCAAGCTTCAAAAGACAGTTTTCCTTTTTTGGGAAACCGGTGTGGGGATCGAACGACCCACGATTTACCGTGTCGTGGGCTCGGATAATGCTGGGATCGGCTCCGCGGATCTTGCGAGGTGTGTCCGGAAGGTGACGCTATTGAATATTCAAAGGCTGAAGTTGGTGGAACTGAAATGTTTGTTTATAACGAACTTTGATGGTGAAAGTGGCGGGAACGATGAAACGCATGCCAAGAGTTTTAGTAGTATCCAAGCTTCGTGAAACTGCAACGAAGAGTTGTGCAATATTACTACAGGCTTGTGGAGAACATTCGTCGCAGAGTTGCACACGATTTCAGATGTTGTAAAGCGTTTCCGAATGACCATGAACACGTGGAAGGAGAGCCTCGTACTGGAAAATGCTTCACATTGCAAACATAAACGTCTGAACGATGTCTAACATTCAGAATGAGATTGCTTAATTGTCAATGAATTAAATCTGAGTCACCAGTCCTTTGCGAGTCAAACGTGGATGAAGTTTTACGTTGTCGCTTTTAGTTGCATCGTATGAATGAACTTTTGACTAAGGTTCAGTTAAAAGCGACTGCTTCCGACGAAAAATTCCATTTCACTTCGGAGATCGCCATTTTGGTACTACAAGCAGCGTCAAAACGGTCACGACCAACCACCGTAAGGCAGTTCCAACACTTTCAATACTCTCGTTACAAAGAATGGGAACAACGTTTCCGGTAGTACGCGATTTCTTTAGGGAGCTACTTCAAAGGGGATACTGTTATTACTACACGGCGGGTTTTATGCAGTTATGACAGAAATAGGTAGGCGCATCTCGAAAGAGACGAAGGGTGGAAGAATGTACGCGGTGAGTATCGTGTTTTTAACTTTTCGATGTTTTAAAAAAATTTTTGCTTGCTTGCTACGTAACAACAGATACAGTTTTACAATATAAAACAGATCTTATACATTGCAACTAACTAATTCTAACCGTCTGCCTATGGCGGATACTCAAGTAAATTCTTGGATTCAGGTGAGCCGATCATGGAGCAAGAAACCACTCCACCGTCAGTATAGTTCGCCAGACTTGCCAGATCGAAGATCATCCGCTTTCTCTCGCGAGGAGAGTGCTGCGAACTGGATAGGCGAGTTTTGTTGAAGAGCCTGACCTGGTCCAGGAGATCAAAGCTTGAGGGGCTTCAGGTGTTAATCGACTTTAGGGTCAGTGATATCTAAAATTTTTCTAAAGGTACCAACCACTGGCCTGGAGAGTTGGAACTATTTTCAGGGACTCTATTTCAGAGACACTCTCTCTTTCTTTCTCTCTCTCTTTCTCTCTCTCTCTCAGGGACACTTTTTCAGGCACTTACTTGAAGAAACACACTTTTCGCAATACACTTTCAAAAACTTTCTTCAAAGGATTCTTCTGCAAATCCACTTTTAAAAAGACTCCCTCCATGGATACACTTTTAGACACTCTCAGACATTTACCTTCAGCCATTCCTCTACAGATACTCTCCTTCAAGTACTCTATTGGAAGGATTCTCTTCCAAGCACTCAGTATCAAGGATACATTTTTAGGCACTCTATTGGAAGGACTCTCTTCAAGGGGCATAGTATAAGGATACCTTTCCAGAAACTCTATTGGAAGGACTCTCTTCCAGGGACACATTACAAGGATACCTTTTCAGGCACTCTGTTGCAAGGACTCTTTTCCAGGGACACATTATAAGGATACCTTTTCAGGCACTCTGTTGGAAGGACTCTCTTCCAGGGACACAGTATAAGGATACATTTTCAGGCACCCACTGTCAAGCACTCCCTTCCAAACATAATCTTTCAGACATACTCTGTTAGAAACTCTCATTCGAAGTCTCTCTTCCCTTTCACTTTCAGGGATACACTTTGGAAGGTACACTTTCAGGGACTCTCTCGGAAGGACACTCTTCCAGGGATACACTTTTAGGGACACACTTGCAGGGACCCTTTGCCAGGACACACTTCGAAGAGCTCCTAGTCTAAGAGCTTCGAGGGTTAAAGGTATCCCTAAACGGCCGATCATTTTGGGTAGCTTGAATCGCAGGATCATGTCTCGACTCACTTTGCAGGAGAAGCCAGAGGTCGCCCGGCTCCCAGGTAGGACGCTCCCGTTTGGAGAACTCGCTGGAACGACTGTGGTTTGGCGGAGCGAACGCCACGGCCGGGTGTCGGTTTGGTGCTATCGATCAGGCCAGGGCCGTGAGCGTGCATACACGGAGTTCACGGCGCGGGGTAAATGCACGAAGGGCTCTCTCGCTATGGACGCGGATCCCAAGCTCTGTTGCTGCTTAGGTAAGCGGCGTCAGAAAACTGCCGCGCCTACTGACGTTTCTTTCACCCCCACCTTCCGCGGCTAGCTCGTTCGTTCAGCCTGCCCGAGTGAAACAGGTGGGGGCCCTTCTTCGGATGGTATGCAACACTCCGCTACGTTGCGCGCAGGGCCGTCTACCATTCTCCAAGACCCCACTGATCGGAGCAACCGTATGTGTGTGTAGACGTGGCCTGACACGTGGATATTGCTGGATTCATCCGCGGTTGCGGTATTTCACGAGATACCCGGTTGTTTTCGGCGAGCATTTTTGTTTGGGTTTTCAAAGAGCTTAGATCTGGTAGTAAGCAATAAGGTAAATCTTAATTTTTCGTCATGGTG
Source organism: Agapostemon virescens (assembly GCA_028453745.1). Taxonomy (NCBI): domain Eukaryota; kingdom Metazoa; phylum Arthropoda; class Insecta; order Hymenoptera; family Halictidae; genus Agapostemon; species Agapostemon virescens. Next base: position 13,832,412 of record CM052089.1, read on the forward strand.
AGGTAGATAGGATTTATTTATTATTCATATTTTTCCAATGTGGAGGGTAAGTGCTCACTTCGTCGTTTTCCTATGAGGGAGTGTATGTACTCTTCGTCTTCCTTCGATGAGGGAGATAATGTTCGTATACTGTTCGTCTTCATCTAATAGTGAAGATAATGTTCATATGAAGAGGGCATGAAGAGATATAAAATAGTAAAAATGTTGAAAGAATTTCGATCAACAATCTAGTTGTAGGAAATGAAATTAAGATTCATCTTCCTCTTCGCAAGGAATTAGCAATTTTGCAAATTAAATTTTACTACCAGTTAAGGTCGTGTACTCTTCATCGTCTTCCCATAAGAGAGACAAGGTGTATGCACTCTTCATCTTCCTTAGATGAGAGAGATAAGGTTCGTATACTGTTCGTCTTCTGAAGGGGATTAGAATCCTTGGAAAATGATTCCCCATTTAAAAAAGCGTATTTTGAGAAGGTGAGTTTTAACGTAGAGAAGTCTGTTTTTTGGAGCGACCTGTATAGCATTGGAAAATTTAGTTTCGCCTAGATTCACATTGACGATTATGATTGTGAACGGAATCAGACAAATTGTATTTTAAGAAAGAGAGTTCAACGTAGGGAAGTTTGTTTTTGAAGCGACCTGTATAACATCAGAAAATTTAGTGTGGTCTAAATTTACACTGACGATTATAATTGTGAACATTATCAGACAAGTCGTGTTCAACGTAGGGAAGTTTGTTGTTTTTGGAGCGACCTGTATAACATCAGAAAATTTAGTGTGGTCTAAATTTACACTGACGATTATAATGATGAATAAAATCAATAGTTTAATTTCATTTTATTACACTTCTTGTGATGATGTTCTTTGGAAATTAATTTATTGCTTTGTGTAAGAGAATTTTGTAATTTGAAGCTGCCTGTATAGTCTCAGACGGTTTAGCTTTCACTAAATATACTTTAATAATTATAATTGTTAACTGAAGCATAGATTTTTTCGTCTGAAGAACATAAATTCCATTAGAAATCGATTTCAAATTTTGATCGTCTAAGGTGTTGCAATCTGAAGCGAACTGTATAGGATCAAACACTCTGGTCTGATGGTACATTATAAGCTATATTATAAAGTGATCATTCTAAAAATGATAATATTATTTGATCATTGATTTCTTTCAGCAAGGAAGGAGTTTACGATTTGAATGAACCTGTATACAGTTGAACGATCTGATTTGACGCAGGTTTACTTTGTGAAACATGTAAATTAACTAGACAATATATTTTTTCCATTCGAAAAGTACAGAATAGTTTCAAAAACAATTTAAATCCCCAAATACTTTGGGACTTCTATTTTGGAACGCCGTGTACACAGACAAGCGGCCCAGTTCAGTACAGCAGGTGTTTCTTAATAGGTCCCCCCGTTCTGACATCCTGCACGCTTTTCTTGACATTGTCGAAGCCTAACATCTCAAACTCGTTTCTTGCAACATCCTGTAGCATCGAAACTATTTTGCAGCTCGAGAATCACTCAATATCCGTTTATGTATCGTAAATTTGAAAGTAGTTTGAAACATCTCACGTAATTATCAATCGAAAGGAAATTTTTAGAGCGTTTAAAAGACGCTATCGTTTTTCCTTCGCACCTCGTAACAATGAAATGGCGTAGTTTACAGACGATGTAAACAGGCAAGCATGAACGTGCTTCGTTGCAAGGAATGTTAAATATTCTGTGTATCAACTTGAAAGACGGTGGAAGGGGTGGCCTAATACTTAAACATTCCAATCGCGTTCGTCATTCTTGGATGAAAATGTACACACAGTTTGCCAATAGGCGACTTTCTTTTCGCTGTTCCAGAAGACACGCTCACGGTTGAATTTCGTACAACTTATCCTTCAATATTTTCGGTTGGAGCATACGTAAAATGTCCAGTAACGGTTCATGATACGTCCGAAGTAATTCGAGTTGGCCTGCAGACGAAAGATGGCGAATATAATAGCGTGGAAGAAAAAGGTGCTCTGCAGTCATCGACACCGATCCGTTTATCGATCTTGTGACACGAGTAGACCCTTCCGAGATACTCAATAATCCGTTACGTGATACAACGGGATCGTATGGCTCTAACGTTAAAGATAACTATCGGTGTTGGCTGGTTCATGAACCCTGGCCCAATGAAAATATCTGCTAGCCTTGTAAATTAGCAGATTAAGGGATATTTGGGTCAACCAATATCTAAAGTGGGTTTCAAAAGATAATATATCGATTAAAATCCTTCAAATAGCCGCCCTGATATTTTCACAGTCGTAGGAAACTCTATCTTGACGAAGAAAATCGTCGCATTCAAACCCACCCTTAAGTGCAATATCCCGATTTTCTATCGATACTTTGAGACTAAACAATATTTCCAAAACAAGTTCATTCCAACTGCGAAGTCGTTTAATTGTGCGTTTATCAGAATAAAAATCTACAAAGTATTAAACCTTCTCTAGAAGGCGTAAATCTACCCCTAAGAGTAATAGATGAGCTTCCACTAATGCTACAAGATTAAAAAACATTTTTAAAGCAAATTCAACCATATGCAAACATCGAAAAAGTATCATTCTATTTAAAAAGGTTGCCAAAACAAAAACCACCAAAACTTTGCACATTCTTCGCAAGCTACACCCTAAAACTATCCCTTCAATTTCTATGAAGTAATATAATAGCATATTCAGCAGAACGAAACTCCACAAAATTTTAAATGTTCTCTAGAAGATGTACTCTAACTCTCAGAACAATAGATCAAATTCCTACCAACGTTGCAAGATTAAAAAATATTTCTAAACCAAATCATATAATATTCTTCTATATAGAAAACTTTCCAAAACAAAAATCTGCAAAGTTCTGCGCGTTCACCAGAAAGCACATCTTAAGGCTATCTCTAAGAACCATCAACTCATTTCGACAAACGCATAAAAATGAAAAAATACTTTCACCGAAAGAAACAGGTCGCGTTCAAGTACCGCTGAACAAAGTCCTCTGGAATTGATTAAAAATGTTCTCTTCTTAAAAATTCAGTTTGCAGACCGACACGTGGAGAACTCGAAGCCTCGATACGTCACTGTCACTTACACGCTCGTGGATGTCGTACACGCGCTTACCCCTTTTTCCCCTCCCAGTTCCCTCTAGCGATTACAAAGCCGGTTGGAATTACATCGGCGCGGTGTACACGCGAGTACACGCAACACGCCTCGCGATTTCTGCGAGGCGAGGCGAAGCGTGCGATGACTCCGCTCGAGGAGACGCCGCCGTTGACAATTGCCTGGGTTCTCCGAGGTCAGAAACAATTGCCGAGGATATCAGAGAAGTCGTGGCAACGATTTGTCAATCAAGACCGCCCGATTATTCGCTATCTTAACCCAGACCTGACCCTGACTTCCGGTCGCCACGTGTGATTCAGGCTGGTTCCTACAGGAAGCCATTTTCTTTTCAAGGATTCATCCTGCAGTTTCGTGACTCTTGTTAGAAACCCAAAGCATGACGGCGAGGTTCCTGGAGAACACTATTGATCCTCATTTCCTTCCGCCGGATATAAATTCTGGGATCTTCTTAATAGTTAATGCAGGTGTCGTGGTTCCTTTGAGACGTCCACTTTCACACCTGGAATTCCTTTTGTGTAAAGTACTATGGCTGCCACTAATTCCAGGATGAAGCAACACTGTATTATATTCTTGTTAAAATTCTATTTCACATGTCTCTATAAAAATAACGAGAACTCGTTTACTCAAATTTTTAGTCATTTCTTTACAGTTAATAGTCACAGAAATAAAATTGTAGAATAATTAAATTCAAAATTCAAAATATTAGGAAGCGCCATTGCAACGTGTCCCGTAATCCTAGTGTTAAAATGTTAATTGGCACATCAATTTTGCAAAATAATTTACAGCTATTGTCAATGTTGCTTGTAATATTGTATTGCATATGCAAATCTTCTTTTCATGAAATACGTGGATATTTTGCTAGTTTTACTGATAGTTAATGGAATATACATTTTAGTTATTCTGTCGTGTTCACAATTTTTATAATCATTCCATTTTATAAATGATAATTTTAGTACTATTCTATGCGGTTCCGTTTTTCTTGTTCGTTTTGAATGCAAATTTAGGCTATGTTATATTGAATAATTAATTTATGCTAGAGTATATTTGCTGGGAAATATATATGTTTGACTTTGAATAGCTTTTGCCCATTAAACAGTTTAATAATAGGGCCGTGAACTTCAAATTTGATTTTCGGTGCTCGTCTCAATTTTCCCTTAATTTAGATAATCTTATCCTTTCATCGAATTTAAGAAGATGATATATCACAGCGCGTTTCTCTCCGCATTCCGCCCGGTAATTCACTGACGCCCTATTAATCTAAATTTTCATATTACTCCAGCGACCTCTCTTCCTAATTAATCATAATCAGCGACGTTCTGCGCAGCTATTAAACACTCCTCAAACAAACTTGGCGCGTAACCTCTACGTCCTCAACTAACAAAGAATTTTTTACACTTCTCTAACTCTAATAAAAATATAAGGGAAACAATTCACACCCTTTTAATTAATGTTTACTAAACGGAGACATTTCATTGAGTACGCAATTAATTTCTCTCGACAGTACACCCTCATAAACAATTTAAACATATTGAACAATATTTTCCAACATTTTCAATTAGCATTCCATTATTCAATCTATTAAAATTCTAATATTCAAGAATATTAAAATATCAATACATTTAGTTTCAACCTTTTTTAATTAACAACATTGTTAAAAAACATAAACTCGACGCTACGAGTCCTACAATTGATATTCAGATTTTAATTCCTGTAACAGAGTACTAGCATTATTAGCACTCTAAGCAATTCTATTTACAAAATCGAGCTATTTTTTGACCTACTATAATTCCATTGTACATTGTGCATATGAAGTTTATTACTATTACTCGTACCCGCAACACTTCAATTTTTACCGATTTCTTCACTGCAAACAGAAGTTGTTTTGAATAATAGTATGGCCATTTTTTATGACGGTTTAGTGACGCCATGGGAGTGCTAATAATGATTGCAACTCTTTGCACTTGAAGCTGTTTGAACTCTAAAATCAAGGCATTTCTTTTGACGTGCAATATTTTCATTTCACAAAATGTATTTCTATTTATGCATTTGGAGTTATTCAAAATTCTAATTTTTATAAAGGTCAAGTTTTTTATCTGTTTCATAGATACGAACATAGAAATGTAAAAATTCTTTTAAACGATAGTGTAGTAATTTTTAACGGTGGCTCAGATTCGCCATTCGAGTGCGAAGGATTAAAATAGACATCAACCACGAGAACGTATTCTCTCTAATTTTCACCCCGCACGGGTCATGATCGATGGCTCCCATTAAAAATTCTCGAAGGTACCGCGCCGTGGTATTTGTTTGTAGAACCAACTAGGAATCAAAAGCTTCACACTCTGCCCACAAAGCTACTGCCAGATCCCAAGTCAACAGCCTAATTTTCCAAAGCGAAACTTTTCACGGGTTTTCCGTGAAAACCAGCAGCACCCCCGTTGGGTCTGTCATCGATCCCCATTGTCGGGGTTTACCAAACATCGGGCCGGAAACGGAGACCGTTGCTTAACGACTTTTCGACACCAGACGAGCCTCTCTTCTACCTGGCCGAAATGGAATGTGGGCTCGACAGGTGAGAGGGGCCCTAACGTCTCGGAGGAAGCGTCGGCTTGCGTGCAACCGATCGGGACAAGATAATTCGAACCTTTCCCGATCTTCCACGAACCTTAAAAACTCCAGGATCTCATGGTCCTGGCTTTCAGATAACCGAGGAGAGACTTCACAGAGCGTTCCAGCTGAAATTTTTCGAAAATGTCACGTCCCTGCGATTCTTCGAATTCTGAAGACTCTCTAAGCCGATTTGAAAATAAACCTAAGAAACGCTTGAATTTTTTTCTGTACAATAGAACATCGAAGGATCTGCAAATAGTTTTAGTTCAATAATTTAAAAGCATAAAACCTCTTGCCATATTATGACAGATTGGTGTTGAAGATTTTAAATAAAGTTTAACAAATACAAATATTATGTCTTTCTTTTGAGGCAAAATCAAATGTTGTTCATTTGTAATAAATATTTATCCAGTTATCTGTGGCGAACCCTTTTTGAAAGCGCGTACCTATGTGTGTCGCGCAAATCAAGAGTTCTAGTTAGAGCATATGAAGATGCATGTATCCATCTGAAATTATTTATACTTTTTATTTATTCGTTTTCTTTCGTCTCGACCAACAAATATTCTAGACATATTGAAATATACGAATACATTTTAGTTTTCGCTGAGATTGCAATTTAAATTGCTAATGGTAACTAAATTTTACACATAGCTAAATGTGGATTGTCTTTTCTCTTCTGTAACAGTTTTAGTGATGAATATGTTATAATGCCTCAATTTATTCTGAAATATTTCTTTGTCATTTTTAGAGGTTCGATTCTTCAATTTAAAATCCGATACTTATTAGCTCGACGAAAAACAGTCGACTAGGGATGTATAACTTGAAAAATATCCCGTTTTCTACCATTTCAGAAACCTACTCCTCAACCTCGAAAAGACGATGTAAATTAAATGAAATCAGGATTGCATCTGCATAAACTTTTTACAATTTATATCATAATATATGCTCCATTTAGGAACTTATCCAATCTCCTCGTACAGAGGGGACACTTTACAATTCCAATAATTTTAAAATAAGAAATTCGAAATCGAGCATTTGTCTGCTACTACGTAGTATTTCAGTTGCATTATTCAAAATACAAAATAAAAGAGTGGACAAAGTGTCGAGCCGCCTAAAAATTTATAAAAATCAGGAATATTTTCATTCCCCTAAATATTCATACAACGTGCCTTTCGAACGCGATTCTAACAAGGGAACATATTCAGATGCGAAAATCGGAGATTGTAGCTTTATTATTTAAACAGAAAACTTTTATTAGAATTTTCTTGCGCGACTACATTTCCCATTGAAAAAACACACAATTTAAAGAAAATATTCGCATCTGAATAGGTTCCCGTGTAAGCTCGAAAACTGCACGGTTTTGCTGCAATTTTTCATCCGCGGTCCCCGCCATTGAGTCACGCGCGATTTCCAGGGAATTCGCGTTCGTTTCCGAAAAAGACCGGACACGTAGGAATTCGAGATGCGTTAGTTCGAGTAGAACAACATTCGGGATCACGTGGCGAGACTTTCCGTAAGAGAAGCGTTCTCGCAGGGGCGCGTTATTTTCTTTGCACGTGGTGGCTCTCGTATCGGTGCCATAACACGTCGCCCACGCCCACGCATTATTTCGGTCGCGACACACATTTCTCGCGTGGAAACGCGCGAACAACGCATACCGGCCTTCGATGAAAATATTAGCGCGTCGATTGTCTGGGGGCCTTCATTCCGTGGTTCCTCCGTGACGCGAGCAATCGCGTCACGTCTCCTTTCGTCATCGTTATATAACCATCTTCCACGAACCAAAGAAAAATAACGCGAATGTCAAAACACACGATATTCTTCGCGGTGCTTAACTAGAATCTCCTTCTCGTAAATCCGCCTTCAATTTGTATTCACAATTCCTGTTTCTCGCGATGTCTCTGGCATCTTTATACGAAGAATTTCGGACTCGAACCTCCTCCAATCATTATTTTAATGTTATATTGTTTGATTGTGTTCGGCATTCTTTTTTCGGACTACATGTGGCTCTACATTCGAGGAATGACGTTGAAAATAGTCAGACAATCGTGGATTTGTTCGTGGTTTTTCGTATATTGTAGAGAAAACGCGATGCATTGGACGAGTAGTGGATTTAGTGACTGAAAATTAACAAATTAATTTATTATCTTATTTCGGTTTTGTTTGGAATAGTAGCTGTTTCGATGTGACAGTTCAATGTTCTTCTCGGAGAGTGAATTTTCAGATCTTAAGACTAGAACCACGGAACAATACATCTAACAATATACATTGCTTTGTAATAATAACGTGACTGCATCTATTAAAACTTCATATAATTCTTATTGCAACATGTACGTTATTAAAGAAGTACATGACAAAATTTCTGATGAAAATACTTTTATAACTTTAATAATTGCGAAAGGAAAAACTAGGGACCAGTCAAAATGACTGATTTGGTAGTTTTAGTGTTAAAGAGTCTGCTGGATTCAAATACGACCGGTGAAATCTAAAATTGTTGAAAATTTAATTGGCAAATTTTATTACCTGTTCGATGGTTCCTTTTATCAATGAAATTATTTAAACTTCGCAAAATTGTCACAGTTCTGGTACTGTGCATGTTAAGTAGAATAAATGAGGAATAAGGGTGCAAACGATTCATCGTCAATTATGTTCAACTTTCTACGTGTTTAAATGCACAGAAAATAAATACATGTGTGCTCTAATGGATGAACAACTAATTAAACGACATGGAAAAATGTCAATCACTTGGTTTCTGGTACTCCTTGATTTTACCGTGACGTAGTCACTCTACGATGGCGGAAATTTCACTGAGCTGAAGCAGAACCGTAAATGAGCGTTTCCTCCCTCTCTTTTTCTCTCTCTCTCTCTCTCTCTCTTCTCTCTCTCGTTCTCGTAAAATCGAGCGATCGTAGTAAACACGTGGGTTCGTACATGTGTCTCAGCTTTTACGTGCGCATGCTCAGGTTATCGTGCGACTATTTACATACTTCTAATGCTTGAAATGAAATATTTAATCTGTGTAACATGTATTTTATCAATATTTTATTAAAAAAAATTCTAGGAGATTCGAATATTCTTCGCGTAAATGCTACCTATCTTTATTCGTGCAGAGGATTTGTGAAATAGATGATTAAAAATTTTATCGCTTGCGAACTCTAAATATCGAGTGTATAAAGTACAATTTTGAAATTTTTATTTGAAATAGAAATAACAATATGTTATTTATGCTTTCCGTCTGAATTAATTCTCTACATACAGAAATTTCTATACGTTATTTTTTCGTAGTCCTATTCATTGTTATACGCTTACAAATTTTCTATACAATGCACAATTTCAACCCTGAAATGTGCAACTAATTTCTTCACGAAATTCACAAAATAGTAACACTACCTTGAAGCAGATAATTAACAAATATTAAAAAATTCTACACTTGATTACACTATCAATTAATTCATTCAATAAAAACATTTTAATTTCAGTCTGGAATTTCGTAATATTAGAATTTCATATAATTACTTTCCAAAGAATCTTATCTAGCAACCCCACGTAGCAAATCATTAAATAGTAAAGTTACTCTTAAACACACAACCCTTCAACTCTCATTTATCTTACAGTTTCTAAGACAAATTTAATTATAGCCCCAAAAGCCTCTAAAAAGTACATAATTTCGGCTAAAAGAATTTTCACTTTGTCTAACATTAAATAATGCACCCTCAAAATATTCACTGCGTTCTACAAACACTGAAATCATTTTTTCCAATCAATTCAGCACCTATCGTTTATCTTACGGCCCTAATAACAAATTTAATAATATTCTGAAAAACCTTTTAAAAAATAATCAAATTCACTTAGAAGAATTTTCACTCTGACTAACACGAAAGAGTACACCCCGAAAATATCCACTGCGTTCTACAAAAATTGAAATCAGTTTTTCCAATCAATTCAGCAACTCTCGTTTATCTTACCGCCCTAATAACAAACTTATTAATATTATAAAATAACCTCTTGAAAAACACTCAATCTCCCCTAAAAGTATTGTCACTTTGTCCAACAAAAATCCAAACACGATGCACCCTGAAAATACCGTTGTGTTCAACAAATATCGAAATCATGCGGTCGCTACCGATCGCGTATTGCTTTCAGGGTTCAATGACGGGTTGTCGGTGACGTAACGCCGAGAAGACGTAAGACAAAGGGCAGTGGAAACGTTCACTCACCTTCACCAGAGAGTTCACGACCGGACTGTCCAGGAGACCCTTGAGGAAGAGCAGGTCCGTGTCGTCCGCCACCTTGCCCAGCTCCTCCAGGTTGTCTCGTACGTGCATGAAGGCGGCTGGAACAGTGACCAGACACTTTTCCATAACACTGTGGCGACTTACACGTCGGCGAGGGGCAACGACACTACCGGTGGCAGCGTCGGGACGAGGGTGCAAAAGAGGGAACGATCGGCGAGGGGTGGCCGGGTGTGGCCATCTTCCGGGTGGATCAATATTCGGCTAGCTACAGGTGGCAGAGCCACAGCACGCGGTCCTTCGTGACGAAAAAAATCAAACAGAACGATTCCACAAACCCTAAATCAAATTGGACAATGAAATTTTTCGAACGGTACTTTCTTTCCTCTGTTCCTAAAATTTTCTAATCTCAATCGTCATTTAATCACGTGTGCACTTTTTACTGACGAAATTTTTCTTCTTTCATTTCTATTTTTCCAAAGCAAGTTCAACCCTTGGTTCGATCCTCCTATTAATTTATTTAATTTTTATTTGACGGATTGCACGTGTGACAAATTTAACCCCTCCACCTACGATTTATTTTATTGTAACCGTGACTAGATTTTCTTCGTCCTTCAAAGAACGACAAGAACGTATCCTATCGAGAACGTAGCTATTCTTTAATGGCTGTATATAAGCAACAATTAAATAGGGTTAAATTTCACTACAATCGATTGACGCGGGAAAAAATGAAACGCGTATAAAGACGTAAGAATTTCTGGAGTTTAAGCAGAAACTGACCAAGAATCGTGAAAAATTGCGATTTTCACCATTTTCGATGGCATGTAGCTCGTGTGTATGTCGATCGATTTCAATGAATTTTTCTGCGTGTGTATAACTATCATAGATCTACCAGATGCATCTTTAAAATTCTTAATATGTGCCTCAAATAAAAAATATTTAAAAAGTTCCTTTTTTATTGGTCATGTAATTCATACCAATTTCAATATTTACAAAATTCATTTTGCGTATCATTTATTAAATCAATGCAACTAATTGCTCAAGAAAAGTGAAGACATTTGGTGGAATCTTAAAAAAGTTATTTAGGGTTGAAGAGTGTCCGAATACTTTTGTGAGCCACTCTATATAAATAATGTATACTTCGCTCTACCTACAGTTCACCTACTCATCAATTGGTAGAAACTTCGAGCGAACTAAACTAGAGCTCAATTAACAATGGGTATAACACCGAGCAAGCTCAAGGATGAAGAAATTATCGTAGTGCTAACGAGTCCTCTTAAAGCCGTTCTCGAGACCCCGAACTAATTAGAGCGGCGTGCGCCGCCGGCTTTGAGTCAACCTTTCTATTTCGTTCGGCAGCGTTACGAAATTCTTTTTCCGTCTAATCAGTCCGATGATCTAAATTTTCGTCGAAAAGTTTCCACGTGCAACGGCGTTTCGTCCAGCATGCGGTCCACGCAGACGCCGGTAACGCGAGCTCTCGGAAAAGCTTTACGATGTTTAATTTCGAGAGACAGTCTGCTGCACTTGCAGCTCGAGTGTTTTCGATAACCGGGTCGGCTCCTCGAACGTGCGACGATAACCGACGTCGTCGACGAGCTGGTTGCATGATAAATGCGTTACGAAGGAAAATATCAGCGCGTGGAATAGACAGGGACGAGCACGGTGAGCCGCGGTGTCGTCTATCACGAGTGCCTCGACCTATTTCTCACCGCAGTGTATAGTTCCAAGATTCTTTTTTTTTTAATGTTGTGGGACGTAGTCCGAAGTTGCACTGTTAGCCCCACTTTCCACACCGAGTTCACGGGATACGTCATTTTTACTATTTTTTATTCACGATCATTGAGATTGTAAAGATGCAACCCCGAGGAGTGAATCCACAAAGTTCCTTCAGCTATTTATTGTAAAAAGAAGATGGCTAAACATTTTGGATAGACATTACGTTATTTTTACAACGTTACGTAAAATAATTGTTTCTAGTTTCGCGAGGAACTTAGAAATTGTTTTTTTTTTTGGATGTTTTACTGCACGATTGTTCGAAATGTAAGAATATTTTAGTGGAAAATTTAGAAATTCATTTATTTTTATTGAATTTTGTTATTTATTATTTGAATTTTGTAATTTTCTGTGAACATTTGCGTATTGCTCGAAAATAATTGCACGGTCATAGGATAGTACTGTACTCTTTCTTTGTCTTACATTTTAAATGATCAAATTATGATTTGTTTGCAATGTTGCAATTGAAGAAAGTACATCTTATAATATAAGCAGAGAGAGATTGATCGTTCTACATTATGTAAGAAAAAGAAGTGCATTTTCACCCTGAGGAACGTACGAGGGTTGAGTACTTGTTCTTGAGTAATATCTATCACAATAGAGATTCTCCACAATTGTTGAATCAATTGTTTGCAAAATAAAGAAGAACGAACAATAGTAAAGTATCGAATAATTACAAGAATGAATCCATAAAAAATGAAATCTTTTCATAAATGGAAAACAAATAATCATGAATTCCAGAATCCAGAAAAAAGATATCATAAAGAATTAACTTCAAAAGAAAAACCTCAGACTTAGGACTCGATGAGAGCTCGGTAATTATTATCGATTTCAGTGTACCCATATCATTAACTCTTTCATACAAGTTTTTTATTTCCCAATTTCGTGATTCGCAAGATTGGATCTTCGATCCATCGAAAGGCAGAAATATGAAGGCGCCAGAACAATATTTGTAAGATCGAAAAGAGTTTCTTCGAAGGGCCCGAAGGAATTTCGATCTTGTTGTCGAGGTAGCGAATATTTCTTCTTAATTTCACCGAACGGCGTCCAGATTCCGGCTTGGGAATATTTTTCAACGGGACTCCCCTGCCGCGATTCTTTGCATTCCTCCCTGTTTTTCTCAATCTGCGACGCCGATTAAAAATAGCGACGGCCCTGCGATCATCCGAATTCTACACGCTACATTTCCCCCCTGTTTACCATTTTCGATCTGGTACAATTTGGTCCCGTTCACGGCGTCGATGCTGGCCAACAGCCGACGATCCTCGACCTTCTCCTTCCTCCCGAAGAAAACCATTTTACTTCGCGAACTCTCACGAACAAGACTCACAAAAGTCTGCTTCCAAGATCCAACGGTATTCAACATTCACATGGTCACCGATTCGCCAAGAAAATCCTCTTCAATATCTCTCTTTAGGATCATTATGCATCCCCTAAACTGGGTCTGTAACTGCTACACCTGGACTCAAAGTTTACAGAAGTCCTCGAACTGCTTAACAGATACAAACTTCACAGCACTCGTTGATCCCATTTAACTTTTCGTTTTCATGGTTGCTCGAAGGATCAGTTTGGCCTTCTAGGTCAGCGACTGGCGCCTACACTTCGGAACCGTGTTATCAGCTGTCTACCGTTTACGTTTGTCCAAAAGCCTCCCACCGTAAGATCACAAGTTCCATAGCAGAATCGTCTTCTTCGGAGCGCCTGGATTAGATCACGGTTTACAAATAAAAACACAATCCAAAGCTGATGAGAACAAGCCGCAGCTAAATCCAGGAGGTAAGATCACAAGTTTCCCTTCGAGCGTCCGCAGAATAATTTTTGGGCCTCGTGATCGTCGCTTTGGAGAACGTCCGACGATGAAAACAGGTCTGGACTAGGTTTAGAAGGCTCGCCACGTATGATTTCCCCGTCGAGCCGGAGTCTGCGAGATCACTTGCGGGTTAGTTCGGATCACGTTTTGCGGACGAGAACACAACCGAGGCGGATCAGAATGCAGCCGAAGCTGTTTAGAATTTGTTTGTGTTAGGTGCAAAGAGGATCGCCACGTCGCGTCACAGGTTTTCCTTCGAGACGGTGGTAGCGTGACCGCCTCGCGACACTACGTCGCGGTGAATGGGAACGCTGTGTTACACCTGCCGGGCCCCTACGCGCTCGGGGGACTGAAAGCGACACCCTGTGGAGGTGACGGGACTACGGAGCTAGGCCAGCGTCCACGACCAGCTCGGACACGAGGAAATTGGCGCCGCTTTTTAAGGGCACCGCCGAAGACGAGCACGACGGTGAAAGTGCTCTTTTTTCCTTTTGTCAGGCCGTGACAAATCGCGACGATCGTGTCCCTTCTTCGCGTCACGGTACGTAGGTCACTGTCGGTAAACAACGTTGTTTTTAAACGTTGCAGTTGCTGGAGGTCTAAGTATAGGAGGACCTTTATGAGTTTCTCGGCGAGACACTCTTCGCTTGTGAATCAGTCGGCTGTTTTAGGATTTTCTTTTTATATAGTATGCGTTGGTTGCAGTCGGTTCTGGATTTTAGTGGCGATTTCTTTGGGAGATTTTGTCGGACATGTTGATGTTTGAGAATTTTGTATTTTTCTTTTTTGTTGGGTAAGAGTACAACGATTTTACGATGTTACTGGTAAAATTAATCCCGTGTTATCGCAGCTTCTAAATCATTTTTAGATTTACCGGCAGGTTTGTTTGAACTTTTCCTTCGGATTTGTTTGTTCGTGGCTGTGTACTGTATTCTCGCTGAATCCTTCAAGATCGATTATTTAACCTGTTACTGTTTGAAAATTGCGAATTTGCTTCTCTTCGATGATGTCACTGATAGTAACCTACCGTTCGCAGACATGTTAACAGTCGATGTGTGATAATTATTTGAACAGTTGCAGATACGCAGCGAGTAAAATTTTTAGTGTTCGTTTGGACTTGAAGCTCTTCCGTGTGTACTGTCAAAGTTCTTTATGGATCGACGGTTGCAGCTTTTATATCATCTTCGGATTCGTTGGCAGGTTTTAGAATTGTTTGCGCACTGTTGTGACTTTTTAAAAATCTTTCTATAAAAAGTGATCTTTTCAGTCCATTAACCTACTTTTACACAGACTCATCGACAGCATCTATCGTCTTCAATCTCTAGATCATATTCAGATTCAAGCTACAATAATCTCCGATATTCACTCGATCTCTTTTTCGAAATCTTTCTGTAGTCGGATCAACGATCGAAGCTGATTTGCAAGTCCCTTTTTCGAGATTCGTTGAGGGCGTTTTATCGGATCCTCCGACTTTCTCGATCGAGCAGAAGAAGAGGAAGCGTGAGATCCTGAGGATCGAGAGCAGCCCGGCGTACTGTCGTCGCCGAAGAACGATCGGAACTGGCGGTCCAAGAGATTTCGTCTGTGAACGAGGGATCAAAGGGAGGAGAAGAGCTATTCTTATTTTTCCAGACGAGACAGTACGAGTGTACGAGAGTGGGAGAGGAAAAGAGAGAGAGAAAGAAAAAGAGAAAAAGAGATAGAGAGGACGTGCACGAGGAGACGTAAGCACCACCGACTGAAAACTGGCCGCAAGAGTCTACATGGCTTACGAGGTCTAGAAACAAACCAGCTGGTTTCTGGAGGAGGAGAATCATGAAAACGAAAAGAAGAAAGTACAGTCACTGAGATTCGACGTCGTAATGCCTGACGTCTGCTTCGTTGATGTCAATATCCACTCTGATGCGGCATTTTCAAATCCTTTTTCTTTATTCCAGCAAAGTTTGCAGTTTCAGTCTTTTTTGTTGACGATTATGAACAGATTGAATTAG
>CM052089.1:13847967-13861002 GCA_028453745.1 Agapostemon virescens
ATTATGTCCTGATGTTGGAAGGTTGATGTCTTATGACCTTGATACATGACTAAATTTGTTCTCTACGGAACAAGGTTGGCAAAATATTTGATAAACAATTTTTTAGTTAGAGATTGCAAACGATTTCAACTCCGCCATGTTTCGAGTTTTACGAAGACTTGGAAGTCTTTAGAACTTATTAGAAATGTTAAAAACATTTTATAATCGCTTTTCAACTATTATTTCGGATTCGTAGATCATGATTCCAATGAATTAATGAAAATAATTATAAATAGATTGAATTAGATTATGTCCTGATGTTGGAAGGTTGATGTCATGACCTTGATACATGACTAAATTTGTTCTCTACGGAACAAGGTTGGCAAAATATTTTATAAACAATTTTTTAGTTAGAGATTGCAAACGATTTCAACTCCGCCATGTTTCGAATTTTACGAAGACTTGGAAGTCTTTAGAACTTATTAGAAATGTTAAAAACATTTTATAATCGCTTTTCAACTATTATTTCGGATTCGTGGATCATTATTCCAATGAATTAATGAACATAATTATGAACAGATTGAATTAGATTATGTCCTGATGTTGGAAGGTTGATGTTTTATGCCCTTGATACATGATTAAATTTGTTCTCTACGAAACAAGGCTTGTAAAATATGTTATAATCAATTTTTTAGTTGGAGATTGTTAATAATTTCAATTACATCACGATTCGAGTTACACGACGTCCTGTAAGTCTTTAGAACTTGTTAGAAATATTAGAAACGTTTTATAATCGTTGTTTAACTATCGTTTCGGATTCGTAGATCATTATTCCAACGAATCAATGAAAATAAAGTGGAACAAAGTTTAAAAATAATTTAACACAGTTGATTAAGAACTGTTGGAATGCCGAGGATAAATATAGTTAAGTAATTTTGGCTAACAAACGATCGGAAACAGTTCTTAGCAGACATTTTCCAATATTCCCGAGTCGTAATTGAGAATGCATTCCTGAACGGTTTATTGTTTAACATTTTAGTCAGTCATCGGAACGCCGCAATGACGAGGGTTACGGTTATGAAACCGCTCTTTTCTCAACGCCTTCGTCTCTCCAAAACTGTTTCTTATCCGAAAAGTCGTAAGACAGGAACTGGCTTCCTCGTGGAAAAAGAAGTGGAGTACCAGGACAGACAAAGGAGGAAAACGGAGCGGAGCAAAAGTTCTATGGTAAACTTCCAGCTATCCATCAGGTGAACAGTCGACTGATCTATCTTCATGGG
The DNA here is from genome assembly GCA_028453745.1 of Agapostemon virescens. Lineage (NCBI taxonomy): Eukaryota > Metazoa > Arthropoda > Insecta > Hymenoptera > Halictidae > Agapostemon > Agapostemon virescens. Next base: position 13,849,227 of record CM052089.1, read on the forward strand.
CCGGAGTCGTAGAAATCAACTTAAAAGATTTCACAACTCGAGAGAAATAGGGGAAATTCGTGAAATGAATATTTAGAGGAGAATGGAACGAATGAACGGGGAACAGTCGAGTTTGCGGAAAGAAAGATTGCGGATTCTATTGCGAGAAGTTTCGTTGAAAGAAAAAAGTATGACAATGTTCGATAGTCGCAGGTGATACCAGGAGAACTGCTATCAAGTAGAACAGTTTGTTATGAGCCCGTGGAACATTGTAACCATCGTCGCATTACGTTTTACTCAAGGCTGTAAAATGTATGGCAGCTATGCTACGAGCTTCATCGATCGGTCGAGCTTTTCTTTTTATCGATCGTTTAATCACCGCGCATAAAATGTGTCGAAACTCAGATTTCTCTGATATACTAACGTAGCTATATGACGAAAACAGTTCAGTTTTTCATTTAATGCAATATTAAAAAATGTTCACTTGGTTGATGTAACAGACATTGCGACAAATAGATTAATATTCAAGAGAAATTAAATATTTCAACTTTTGTTAGCTTAAATTTGAAATATTGTAGATCCACGTAGAACTTTGCGATTAAATATAGATTTTCTATGAACAGAGAACTCTGTATAAACCCAACAAGCTATTAGAAAAATTTTAATGCGGTTGGTTGTGATAGAAAGGGTTGATATTAAATAGAAATCAAATACTGTTCAGCTTTCATGATCTTACATTTGAAATTTTGTAAATCCACATAGAATCCTGCGATTAAAAGTAACTTTGATAAAACATAGTTTTATGATGGATAACATTTTTTTATGACGGTGGTTGTAGTAGGAAGGGTTGATAAACTATAAGAAAATAAACGATTCGTCGTTTCGGAGAGCTTCTTGAAATTTAGGGGATTACGTGATTATTCACGGGGACTATCGTGACCAAATGCGATTACGATCACAGAACTATATATCAGCCTAAAAAATTATGAAAACATTTTTGACAGTAGCGGCTGAGACAAAAATCGTGACAAAAAGGGTTGATAACGATTGAATCACCATTTCGACTGATTTCTTGAATGCTACGAACCCAGCATACTGTAATTAACCTAGCAAACAATAAAAAAAATCGCGACAATTGCTTTCACAATAGAGATCGATTACGATGGAATGAAAGGGTTGATACGGAGGACCAGGGGTAGAAAAGGAAACCTATCCACCGTTTCCGCAGCTCGCGAAACTTCCAATTTGCGATACAAATTTCCAGCGTCGCGCTGCCACCGTAATCATATTCTGGTCGGCCTGTTATGACACGTGCCGCGACCACGACGTGGAAAGCGGAGCGTAATCCGGCATCTAAGGTGCTTCTCCGGAAATCACGTTAATTTTTAACAAGATCAGCACCGCCCCTATAACCAATACGAGCGGTCTCTCGATTCTGGTAAACAAAACTTTCAGCAACGAAACGCGTCCGCCGAGTGAAATCGTTCGGAACGCTTTATCTTCGATAAACTCCATCAGAGCCACTCAAATCGTCGACAGGGTCAACAATCGAACCGGGGTGGCAAATGGAATCTATCGAGAACTGCTGCTGGAGCTTCTGACGGTTCAATCATTAAGGGATACGCGGGATTGGGTAAACGAAACGATAGAGGACGGCTGGTTGCCACTCTGAAAACTGTTTAGTCGCTACTTTGCTTGCAGCTTCACCTGGGAATAAGAATTTTTTACACGAAACATCTAAATGATTGACCTTTCACTCGGGAAACGGTCGCGTGAAAGATCATGCTTGGATGTTAATCATTATTGTTCGTCCATTTTTGCGTCGCAGTTCATATTTCACATTTTCAAGAAATACATTTTACAACATGGGCAGGAAGGCAACAAACGTTTCATAAAGCAATAGGCTGAGAAATGTAAATGTTCACTCCGAAGAACGTACGTGATTTATTATAAAATGATAGCCATATTTGGTGCAATTACTATACTACTAACTGACCGAAATATAAACACTTCATTTTTTGACACATCAGGTGGAGGTGACCCAATTTTATATCAACATTTATTTTGATTTTTTGGACACCCAGAAGTATATATTTTAATTTTATCTGGATTTCGGCTAATTTCCCATATTATTTTCAATGGAAGAGGAAAAAAAGAAATTTTTCGAAATCTAGGAATATTTTATGCTATTGGATTTCTAGGATTTATTGTATGAGCCCACCATATACAGTGGGGGACAAAAGTATTCGTACACTCTTCAAACCTAAATATCTTTTTCATAATTGAACCAAACGACTTGACTTTTCTGGAGCAACTAGCAGCATTGATTTACTAAATGATATGCAAAAATAATTTTGAAATAATTCTAACTGGTAGAAATTACGTGGGAAAGAAGAAAAGACATTTTTTTAAAACATTTTTATTTCAACTCGTAATGAAAATTTAAAATATACGTTTTTCAGAACTGTGTTAGTTATACACATGCTGAAAATTTCACCGAAATCGATTAACGCGGGAGAAAATGGCACGCGTAGAAAGATGTAAGAATTTCTGTAGTTTAAGCAGAAACTGATCAAGAATCGTGAAAAATTCCGATTTTCATCATTTTCGATGGCACGTAGCTCGTGTGTACGTCGATCGATTTTAATGAATTTTTCTGCATGCGTATAACTATCATAGATCTACCAGATGCGTCTTTAAAATTTTTTGTGCGTGGCTGAAATAAAAAATATTTAAAAAGTTCCTTTTTTGTTGGTCATGTAATTCACATCAATTCCAATATTTACAAAATTTATTTTGTATATCATTTATTAAATCAATGCAACTAATTGCTCAAAAAAAGTCAAGACGTTTGTCCAATCTTAAAAAAGTTATTTAGGTTTGAAGAGTGTACGAATACTTTTGTCCCCCACTGTATGTATTTACTGTTGGATTAGATGTAGATACTCGAGCATACTATTCACGGTACGAAACGTGATCGATCTCCAGTGACGAGATTGAACTTCTCCAGACTTCTTACGGTTTTTATTATAACAGACGCTTAAACGAAGAAGTCGATGGAAAAAACTTCCGGCAGAACCGTTTCCCACGGACTCGCGATTCAAACGATTGCGAAAACAAAAATCACAGCAAGTCGTTTCAATCTGTTCAGCAGTTAAAGTGTCCAATCAAGATCCAGGGGCGAAGATCTCGCAAATAGAAGATCAAATAAGCGTCGCTGAAGATCACAGGAAAACACCGGTATGAATTAGAAAAGAAATAAATAGAGCACTTCGGGAGAGTGTGTGAGAGGAAGAGGAGCGATGGTGCCATCGGTAGCGGAAGTCAAACAAACAGTGTCAGTCGAGAGACTCACCGGAAGTGGACTTCAGATGAGGCAACTCTTTCTTGGGGATGATCGAGCATCCGCAGATGTCCTCGATATCCATCATCGACCTGCTGTTCTTCATTTTGGTTCAGGTTCGATAGTTCAGAGACGATTCAGGTGATCCCAACCGGCATCACGATCACCATGGATCCCAGCCCCTCGCTTGCGATCCACCGTCCGCGATTACTCGATCGATCGGCGACCCTGTCATCCCACCTCTCGAACGTTCCACGTGTGTTATCCGTCAATCGATCTCCGGCCAAGACGCCGGCCGAGTCAAAATGGCAGACAGAGATCCTCGGATCTATTCATAGATCACTGGAGATGGGCTGCGGCCGTGGTTCCGAGGACGGGAAGAACGAACGAGGAAGACCGCAACGGGACCTATAAGCCCGTGCTCGGTTCGTGTCCGGTACTTATAGCTTGGCACCGTGCGGGGGTGGGTTTTTGCACCCTCTCTGCCTCTCGGTCGTTACCATCGGCCTCTCTTTCCTTCCGACAGGCTGCCTAGCGATTTCGCGACTCGTGGCAACGAGTGCGTCCTGATCGATCGATAGTAAACTCGCTCACGGAAGGGCTGAAGCATTCTTGATTGCCCGCCGCGGAACTGGAACGTCTCGAGGATTTCAAAATATTTGGTTTATCGATCTTCCTCCGGCGAGGGGTGGGTTTCTCCGGTTCAGAGAGTTTTGATCGATGGGAGGATGAAGAGTCTTTGACGCGACTTTTTAATTAGCTGCCGGATCGTTTCGAGACGTTCGACTCGTAAAAAAGTTGATTCAGTTCAACACTGAAATTAAGGAAACCGAAATGATGGGATAGAAGTTTTTTAATTTACGATTATTAAGATTGTTTTTAATTAGGAAGATTGTATTGAGTAGTTGAGGAAGTAAGAAGGTAATTCGGTTTAATGATAGATTTGAACTATTCGAAGGGGCGAAATGTTGTGTCACGTTAAGCTTTTGGACGTTGGCAATGGTTTTTCATTGTTTCAGTGTAAAGTTTGGTTTTGCGCAAAAATTTCAGGGCGGTTTCCACGCGATTTGGAGCTGTTAGGGCTGTGTGAGGATCCATGTTATGTTTTTGCAGAAATTTACTTTTGTTATTTCTTTAAAGTAATATGAAGTAGTAATTTTTGTATGTCTGATGTCAAGTCCTATAGGGTTGGTCCGAGTGTTGAGAGGATTATTGCGGTGGGTTTTAATTAATAGTGCTGTCCTTAAGAAAATTAATTGGGAATATTAAAGGAAAAGAAATGAGAATCTTTTGCGGGTAGTTGGAACGAGTAGTTCTTATTACAAATAGAAATGTTTTGAATATTTTAGCTATTAATTAGGCATATTAATTTTTATGATCCTACCGCCATCTTCGAAAGTTACGTGGAAACATTTGATTGAAGTGTTGTTCAGTTGGTAAGGGATTATTTGTTAAGTTATCCATGTAAGTTAATTAGAATGATCTCTTTCTAGGGTAGGCAATTTGTTGAATAATTGTTATTTTAAATAGTATTATCAAGAAAATTGAATGTTCAGTGTAAAAAACCGTATAAATACTTTTACAAACATGTAAAAATCAACGTATATTTAGAGTGACTTACCATCTGTCGGTAATTTCATCTACTAGTTTCAGCGGATTGCCATTACGAGGAATGGTGCTAAATCTTGTAACAAAGTCGGTAATGGAGCGAAGCAGTGTTAGGGCTAACAACGAGGGCCAATACTGAAGTTAAATAGTGCGAGGGCTAGCAATGAAAGTAAACAGTATGAAGGTTAGCAACGAGGGTAGAGGAGAAACGTTCTAAAGGCTACCAACGAGAGCTGGCAACGAAGTTAAACAGTGGGAGGGCTAGCAATTGGGGCACCAATGAAACAAAACAATTGTGTGGGCTGCCAACGAGGGCGATTAATAAAAGTCAACAGAGTGAAGGCTAGCAATAAGGGTCAGTAATGAAGCGAAACATTCTGGAGGCTACCAACGAGGGTCAGTAATGAATCGAAACATTCTGAAGGCTAGCAACAAGGGCTAGCAACGAGGTTAACCAGTGTGAGGGCTACCAACAAGGGCCATTGATGAAAGTAAATACTGTGGACTAGCATCGAGAGTATACAATGTAGTCTGGTGGTGTGGTCTACCATTCGAGGCTAGTTTTGTTAAATTTCAATGTAAGTTAGCTTGGTTATCTATTATCATTATGTAAATATGTTTTATCGAGTTCTAATTAGAAAATTAAATTTACCAGAACAAACTTGGTGGTGCTACCACCTTGCAGACTTCGTAGGAATATGAAACGAACGATACAGCTGCAAACTGCACCTCTAATTCACTGATAATGTTATCATGTCCTGCGTTATCAGCCACAGGTGGCACTACCGATTACAAAAATGAATTGTTGCTCGTCCTGTTCAGTATGCACCGGTCGTGACAAGCATATCTGTAACGTTATCGCGAGAATTTCAATGTCTTTCACATCCTAAGCGCTCAGCATTACCATTTAAAGATTATCTCGAGCGTTGCTCCGAACGCTCACCTAAATATAATTAATTATTGAAGCGGTTACACAAAGGTGTAGCCGAATGCATCGACCAACGACCAATTTGAGACTCTGCTAATTACCTACGACTGCGAAACGTATAAGACTCAAGCGTTTAAATTCCTAACTTTTGGGATTCATGTTTCGGAGCTTGTACGTCTACTTTTCCAGACCTCGCTCTCCAACATTCATAGCCTGCCGTTCCGAGTTTGAATGTTTGGGTCTCATCTTCCACTTCTCGAACTGCACTCATTCAGTTTCCACCTTTCAAAGTTCAAACATTCGACCTCCATCAGTCGAAGCTTAAGTTCCTATCTTCCCGCCATCAAATAACCATCCACTACCTTTCAAACCCCAAATCGCCAACTTTCAGTTTCTACCATTAATACTTTGCAACGCCCACTTCGTAGAAAACCGAAATATTTAACGTCCTTATCATGCATTTAGAAGCTCTAGCAGCGAGTCCCTCCTAACTTTGGAATCACATTATCCTGCGCACTGAAATACTTTCGAAGTACAATGACCCACAAAAGTGCTTATGCACTTATACATCATATTTTAACGATTAATGACTAACAACCTTAATTAATGGTGTTAATCCACAAAATTAAACTAGGCAAACGATTGTACGAATAATCTTCTGAATAATGATTTATCTTACTCTAATCATCGATTCCTTTTATACACATTCTATAATAAATCAATCACATGGTATTATTAATAATCTTAATAAAGTATAAGTATCTTATAATAAAGTATAATTTCATAATGTTAATTTATTCATTGAATTCTTAATTACTGAATTAATTAAGTCCTCATTCTTATTCTGCAACTTAGCTGTCAAAAATTGAATATCTATTTCATTAATTTCATAGATGTTCAAGTAAGTAGAATTTAAGCAATCACTCTGCAAACCGGTTTACAAATTGCACAAAAATCCCCAATCTAACTATTGCATTTTTTGCAGGTATTTAGAAAAGAGCTGTCAAAAATTGAATATGTATTTTATTAATTTCGCAGATATTTAAGTAAATAGAATTTAAGCAACAACTCTTCAAACAAGTCTACAAATCGCACAAAAATCCCCAATCTAACTATTACATTTTCTGCAAGTATTCATCAGATGCTGTAAAAAATTCGTCGATCTGACACGGTTAGGCTACAGGATTGATTCGAATTCTGTATGAAAAGGTGCGAACCATCAAAAGGAAAAGATGAAGTTGACATTTTAACGTCATAGCAATGTCCCAGCAGCGAGTACGCGGTCGGGATACTAGAACATTGGGCTTGGAATGGAGATTGGTTGATTGGGATCAGGCTGGTCGAGACCGGCTGCATAATCGGCTCGTTTCCTTGCAACTAGAAAACAGTTCACGCATCAGCTTCGCTCGACAAAGGTTCCGAGCTGTTCACTCGGCATTGACCCGGCAACTTATCACTCTTGTCACGCGGATGCGTCCTCGGAGCGTACCGCACGCGGATAAACGCTATCTCCTCGTGGTTACTTGTATCTGCGTGTATTCGTTGTACAAATAGTGCTTGATAATTGGTGGCAACTATGCGGAACCGAGGCGCGTTCTTTTGTTCGATTGCATTCTAAAGACACTGGGATCATCCGGTCAGGTGCGAGTGCGATCTCGGCGAATATTTGGGTACGTGGCTTTGAAAATCCAATATGGCTTCGATAATCGTTCACACTTCGAGAAGAGAGGTATCTTGAAAATTTTTCCAAATTGCCCTTCTTAACATCCTTATCGCGTCTCTGAAGCGGCACTAAAAATCGTTATATTATTAGTCGAAACAACTTTTACGTTATTATGTTTGTATTTCAGAAATCGATAAAAATTGAAGTATTGCAAGTAAGAGTAATAGTAATAAAATTTATATGCATGAAAAGAAAGGAACCATGTACAATGGAACTATTCAAGGACGAAAAATGTGTCGATTTTAACGCTAGACTTATCGAGTATTAAAATTGGCTAGCGTGTATAAACTTTTTAAGATTGTAAGATTCAATTTGTTTAGATTTTGTGCGATTATTATTATATATAATTAAATGAAGAAGTGAATTGATTTTATAAGTTCAATAATTGTACAATAATAATTGGCATTCGTCTTTCTTCTGAGAGAGAAGAATCTTAAAGAGTATTAAAAATTGTCTTTTAATCTACTTTTTGATTAATAAACGTAAGAGATGCAGACTTACTTGAAAAATTCATATATATTTTTATTCTTCTGGGATTGTTATGCATATCCTCTAGAATTGCATGTTTTGTAAAATTAAGGATGCAAATTGAAAATCATTCTAAAAAAAATGTTCAATTAATAGAAAGTTAAAATGTATAGAACAAACAGTAAAATAATAGAATAAGTAGCGAAGAATTTGAAAAATGAGATTCACACAAAAGTAAAAGTCACAAGTGGTCAATCAAATACAAAAGTATTAAGTGATATTCGAAAAAACAATAAATAGAAAGGACATTATAAAAACACAGATTAATAATTGAAAACAATTCAGCAGAAGAAGTTGTTACTAGAAGGCAAAAATAGGATACGAACAAAAAGAGAATAAAACTAGGTTACAAACAAAACTACAAACTACAAACATAAATCAGTGAAAAAGCTCCGACTAAAAATGGTGAAATAGACAGGTGAAAGGAAAAAATAAAGAGGTAGCTTAGCTGGTAACAGCTCCTTTGTACTGCAAAAATAATCCAGCAGAAAAATACGAGCGAGAAGGGATAAAGTAGAAAAGGAAAGCTAAAGAATACAGTTGACAACAAGTTTCTTGAAGTGTGTAATCACAGCGGAGAGGGTTGCATAGCTGGATTTAAAAGCAATTAATCTAAGAAGTTTGCGGTGTCACGGTGTGACCGGGCCGGCGGGAGTTTAAGTCTAATTTCGCTACTATTTGCGTGCATCAATTCACGCTAATGAATCCCGCGATGGGGGAGGGGTATACTAATCTTCGTGGCACCGCAAGCTTCGTATTACCTTAATCCGCGTGTCAGTATACGTACGTACAGCAACCGGTCTATCTCGACCCGTGGACGAGGAACGCCGGAAAAATGGGAAAGAGCATCAACGAGCTAATCAAACGACATTAAGCAAGTTCGATTAACGCGAAGCACGTCTCGTCTGGTGTGATAAACGTGATCTCGAACGGCTGCTTATATCTGCTTTGCCTGCTCGCCTGCTCCGCACAGCCCGACCCTCGTCCAATCTTCCAATTGATACAGAAATTATTATGAAGAGGTAATTCGCGCGAACGGCCCGATTTTACGGCGACGTAAAATGGTGGCAAGGTCCGGAGGATCGATGGGCCAGCCCCATTGCCGACTTTTTTCGATCGAGAAGGGTTTACGAGCGGGGTTAAAGATGCTATTGGAAATGTTCAAGTTAATACAGGGTGTCTCGCGACGAACAACGAAATTTAAACTGGGAGATTCCTGAGGTGTTTGCGAGCACAATGTTCTTTCGGTAATTCGCGATTCGACGCTGTGTACGAAAAACGAGGACAAAACACAGCGCCGCTACAGCGGATGTATTTCGGCCAACGGCACCGCCATACTGAATGGCGTCTGTGGTTTCCGTTAAAACGTTAGACGTCAGTCCCTGGTGATTGACGATGTCAAATTTACAAATTAATGTGTTGTATATAATTTCTGTAATATTAAGAAATATTCACACTATTTTAATCGATTTGATTGAAACAGAAAAGCAGAAAATTCGAAAACTTCAAATCGTGAATTGACATATGACAAATTGTGCTTACTGTCGCCTCAGGAATCTCTGATTTTAAATTCGTTTGAACTTCAAGGGACACTCTGTACATCGCTGCACGATGCGAAGCAAAGTATAGGCTGTTGAAGAAATTCGTGAGATGATCTTGCGTCGAATGCCTTTCTGATTTATGTTTTGGAAATAACGTTTAAAAGTGGGACTGCGGGTGACTGTGTGTCGGTCGTGACTGACTGTGAAACAGTGTTAAATGAATGAGACCGTTAACGCTTGTGAGTTTTAGTGTAAACGCTTACCTCGTAAAATGTAACAAAAATTGTTTTAACATTCCATGTACCACCGGTTACGTAACGCGTTATCGATGTACGATAAACAGATTGTGACAGTTCATGCGAATTCGTATTTTGCGCACACTGTTACAAAGAAGATAAAGTAAAATTTTATTTCCCGGACTGTCGGTTTTACCGCATCGATAATAATATACTAAACTTTATTAAAACTCGTATTTTCACGCGTTACATAAATAAAACGAAACGTGGAACACATCCTTAGCCAATCGAAGGGCGACGTTAAATGTTGTAATAATTCTGTCTTTAATCGTTTTTACGAGCGAATAATATTCTACGCATGCTCTACAATTCGTTAAACTCTTCCGCTGCTTCAAATTGCACCTAGTAATTTGTGACATAGATGTATAATATTGCGGTAGCTAATGATCAAGCTACCTACCAACACCAAACCTGCATATTACGAATCGATCGTTTGGACTACGTAATATTTCGAATGCTCGTAAATACACCGGACATGTACAACGAAAAGACCTTGAATTAATTCACACAGCTGTGAACGTACTCTATATGAATGATCACGTTGTTGAGCAACGTCATGTTTATACATTATAACGCAAATTTTCAGCAGCTGATTAATATTTTAATCTTTTGTATATACACAACGTATTAATAAAGGAGAATAATTCGTATCCTAATAAATTGTTGTCTGACAACAGATACCCAAATTACGAAATGAATTTTAGCAATCCCCGTAGTATTTTCATTATTCGTAAATGCACAACGAATTAATTCGGACATCTAATAGATCGTTGCTCAACAACGTCGGACACTCGCGTTACGAAATCAACTTCGGTGGTCGCGTAATATTTTGATTATTTGTTACGCAATTTATAAGAAAAAGGAATTAATTCGAATAAACGCGTAACGGATTGCAGAGAAATTGCCGGTGCACCTCGCCGCATCGAATGGCGTCGATTATTCGCCGGTAACGTCGTCGTTGATGCAACGATGCTGCACCGATCGCAACGATGAAGCGCTGTCGCTCGGTAACCGCGATTTACAACGACGAATTTCGACGGCTTACAAAGTTATTGACAGCGCGCGCCCGTGAATCTGGATTATTAGTGACAGCCGGCGACGGGAAAAGAATGTGAAGCGTCGGGGTGGACGGGTATCGTGGCTAGAACGGATTCAGGCCGATGTTAATCCGTTTCAGTTTTCCCGGGGAATTTTACCCTCGTGCTCGATTCACGTCGTTCCACATTCTACACGCCTCCCACGTGAAAACCTGTCGCTCCTCTCTATTTACCAGGCTCCATCGTCTAATCACTTCGCAGATACGTTTCAGTATTAGTTCCGAAAGTATCCTCTGCAACGTGCACGTTTAACGTTGTTAGGTAACGCGAGCATGCAGTGCAGCACCTCTGTTAGTTTTCAGCGGTGCAATTAACATTAAACCTGCCGAGCATTAAAATTCACTGGTTTATATTGTCTTATAAAAATGACAAGATTTAATTTTAGATAGTATAATTGTGCCCATAATTATGAAAGTGGTCTAAGTCATATATTTCTTGTTTCGAGATATTTAATGAATTGCATTTGAATAAATTAAACAATATTTTTACAATATGCGGCATTTTAATTTATAATTTTATTAGTCTTGATTAATGGAAATTTATTATGAATATGAAATTTTCTGTGAATTTCATACGAAAATGTTGTTTTTAAAGTTTCAACTGACTTAGACCATTTTCAAAATTAACTGAATGCGATGATCATGAATTTTCTGTATTTTTCAACGGATAGTCATTGCTGTTGATTGTTTCGTGCTGATAGGTTGTTGAGTGCGTTAACGGCGAATGGATTAGA
>CM052089.1:13861012-13882707 GCA_028453745.1 Agapostemon virescens
GTTATACAAAAGGGGAATCACGAGACACGCGATAAGAGATAAGAAAGTAATGACACTGGTCGTTTTGCTCTCGATGCTGCCTCTCAGCTTATGAATGTAGTCAAGAAGCGCATGACCGTGTTATTTAGTATGGTCATTTTGCCTTTGCAATATTTATATTACGTTTCACCGAAAAAGAATCAAACTGAAGTATTATACTGAGATATTTGTGTTTTGCTTACAGTAAAATCGCTAACCTCGTTGCGATTCTTTACCATTAGTTCAAAAATGTTCTGTGAGCGTGATAATGATTAAACAATTTTTTTCAAGGACGATTATTACGTCCAATTACGTAGTTTTCGTTAGAGATAGCGTGTCAGTACGATGGATTGTGTATCATAGTAACAATAAGCACTAACATTTTCTGAAACGAGCGAATCTCGTGTAACGAACGAGAACTGCAAATGATTAACAAATCTCTGTCACTTCAGAACAATCAGTCAATAAATCATCATTAAAATATCGTGCTCTCTTAAATTAGACTTTAAACAATTTCTAATATAAACTATATTATGAACATTTAATTATTACGTTTACACAAACGATTACAGAGTTACATAATTTATTACACAGTGTGCGTCAAAATTCCGGATACAAGTGTGGTCGAGGAGATAGTAGAGTTGAAAATAAGACGAAATTAAAGAATAACAGTTGAGTCGAAGGCTTCACTTTTAAGGCATTTGAATATATAAATAATTTCTCTGTACTCCTCGTTAAAATATTGTGCCACATCACTTGTTCGATAGGAACTTGAGAACTGATAGCAAATGTCGGCAATTTAAATAGAAATTCGAGTAGTGAACAGTGCTCAATATTGTATGCTGTACGAAAACAGCCATAGGAGCGTTCTATAGTGAAATTCGTAACACCAGTTGGGTCACGTGAACTATATTGATTTTTAAATCCACTTTTTTTCGAAAGCGAGGAAACCTTCAACGCAATCTTGTTATTCTTGATTTTCGTCTTATTTCCAGCTGTACCATTTCCCTGACCCTATTTGCAACGCGAATTTTGCATCACCCTATACATATATTCCTGATAATTAGACTGAAGAGTTTTATGCCAAATCCAAAATTCTCCAAGGCAATTATAAAAGACAGAAGTTGAATAAAAACGGACTTCTATTGTTTCTTCTTAAAAACTTTAATGAGCCAACAATGGCATAGCAATGATATTTAATTCTTTCAGCGTCTGCAGAATTTTGCAATTTACCGATTCAATTTTATCATAAACCCATAACATCCACGGCGTAACTATAGCAAATTTATAAACGACAAAGCAATCGATGATTGCTGTAATCACAAAAATCTTTGAGGAATGTGAATATTATCTGATTCTTACGAGTGTTATATACAGAGTGTCTCGTATGTATTGTAGAAATTTGAAACGGGAGACTCTCGGAAAAATACGGACCAATCAGAAAATAACTACAGCAGACGTGTTTCAGCTCGGCCAACGGCAACGTCACATTCAGCGGGATCTGTCGCCAAGCTGCGCTGTGATTGGTCCGCGTTTATAACTCGTACGCGTGAAAAGTGTGAAATCGGCAAAAGAATTTTTCTGTTTAAAATTTCTTTGAACTTTACGGAACACGCTGGATAATTATTGTGTAACTAATATTTTACCGTCGAGATAAGTGAAAATTATTAGCGAAGCAACGTGTAAGCAAAATGGCAAGGCAATTGTAAATGACAAATACAAAGCATTGACTGTTTCTGGTGACATATTGCAAACGCTACAGCTCGGACAACCGCGAGCACGAAGCAGTTATCAGACAGGGAAACTACAAAGTGAACGCGGAGGAAAACCGTGGTCAGATGACTGCACCGGTCGCTTTGCAAACAACTCGTTAGAGTGACCGGTTCGACGCACCAACTTTGGTTTTTCCTCGCAGGGTCCCACAGGGTATATCGTCTGGTTCTCGGGTCTGTGGAATTAGCAAAACATCCTGAAAGGAGGAAGAGACAGTGTGATACACAACGGGTATGCCCCGTGTTTATCGAAGGAGGTGGGAGCACCTGCCACTTCCAGCACGTCGGGAAAGTACGCGATGGATCAGTCAGTGTCCGACGCACTCGTGAGATCCATCGAGCCGCGGCGATCTCTGGATCGCCATTGAACAGGAGAGCCCCTGTTAACCTAACCGTTCTACGTTGGAAACTGTCACGTGTCCGCAATGCCGTTGATCGGGGTAGGTAACCCTCTGCCTGCGGGGGTGGCGATACAGGCCGCTAATAAATTAACCCTTTGTATTACTATACCAAGGCGGGCCACGTGCTGAAGAATGTCGGTTAATCGATTATCGGGTTTAATCCCGCTGCTCTGGAGAGACTCGTTTATCTCATTATGTACTATAACAGCAATAAATCTATTTAATGAATTCCTATTAAATCAGTTTTGTTTGTACGGTTAGCATGCGTTGCACAACAAATTGTTTTAGAGTCGGTCGATAGAAACGATTTTCGTATTGAAATATTGGAACCATCAGGTCGTTAGACTGTTATCGTCAGCATTAAGATTGTAGAATGTCAATAAATAAAGTACATATTTATATAATGATTTGTTAGGAGATTTTCATTTTGTTTCTAGATGTTGTATAATTTTTCTAGTGTCTGTCGATATGAACATTTTTCGTATTGAAATATTGGAACTATCGGGCCGTTGCACTGTTATCTTGAACCTTAACAATGTAGAATGTCAATAAATAAAGTATACATTTATATAATGATTTGTTAGGAGATTTTCATTTTGTTTCTAGATGTTGTATAATTTTTCTAGCGTCTGTCGATATGAAGATTTTTCATATTGAAATATTGGAATTATCTGGTCGTTACACTGTTACCTTGAATATTAAGATTGTAGAATGTCAATAAATAAAGTATACATTTATATAATGATTTGTTAGGAGATTTAAGATAATTTTATCATCGTTATCTTTATATCTAAGGAATTGGTAAAAATTTAACTGTTGTAAGGTCGAGTAAGAAGAAACACTTTGGTTCTCTACTTAAAACAACTTCGAGTGCAAAGGATTAAAACACTAGGGACACTGGGACATTACATTGTTTTCTCGTTAATTTAATTGAAAAATTAAAAACTTAGCATTCTTAGAATTTTTCCAAACTCAGAAAATTACAACAAAAACAAAGAAAACAAAGATACAAAAAAAACATCAACAAAATTAAGTAAAAATAGCAGTTTCGGAAGTTCTATGAAAATATCTTGGAAAATAAAATGGCCATAAGTAAATTGACCATTTTGGAACAGACCACAATTATAGGAAAAATCGCGGAAAAATTTGTAAGTACAGAAATGTCTCTTCCGGCACGCGCGGTTGAACAGAACGCCGATTTTCCGAAACTATTTTGCCAATTTCCATGGGACGATAATTTATCTGGTCGCTGCGCCGGTTCGTCACGTAAACGGCACGGTTTACGGTCACGCGTGATGCAACAACAAAAAGAAACGAGCGGCGTTAAAACGTGAAATACGGCGATGATAATCGTCGAGGCTCGTTCCGTTCGTCTTTCTTTCGTTTTGTCTCTCGAAGGATCGACTTCCTCTCGCGTCGCAGTTCCGTTTCAACAAAATCCGAAGAGAGGATCGGGTGGGGGAGGGGATTGAATAGCGGGTTTTAGGAGAGGGACAAGAGAGGAGGAACGGCTTTGACGTATCGATTCGATAACTTTCCTCGAGCCCTTTTCGTTTCGTCAATGGAAAAGTTTTCGCAGACCCCCGGACCGTCTCGGTTTATCGTCGACGATGCAACCCCTGTTCACCCTCGGCGAAGAAACGCGGAAATACGATGCGACGGAGAGAAAAAGCGCCGGTAAATCGAGAACGGTGGGTTGTAATTGTTTTAATTGTACTGCGAGTCCGAAATAGTTTCTCTGGTCCTCCCTCTCCGAACCCGCTAACGACTCTGGGCAGTTTCAGACCATTTTCCGAAATTTCACAATGCTGCGAAATACTAAGAATTACAGGCCGCGTGCGGTGTAATGGCTTGCAGCGTCTTCTGACACGTTGTTGCGTGTTTGTTATACGCTTTCTAACCTATAGTTAGTATAAAATGTGGCAAATCGTAAACACTATTCTCTAGATTAGCCGAAACACATATATGTATTTTGATAGCTTTTACAGGACAATCAAATACTTCCATTAGCCGAAGCATTTTACAGCTTTATTTCAATTTTGTCGGTTTCTTTTTGGTTTTATCTAATTGCACCATGCACTTTGTGACTGACTTTGTTAATACTGACTGAATCTACATTTTGGATCTACGTGATATCAGTAAATTGAGGATTAGAAGTATCTGTCAACGGAAATTCTTTAAACCAAGAAAGATAAGAAGGAACTTTGAATGTGTTATTTTCGCAGCGTGTGATACTAATATTTTTTATTATCTTGTCATCCTTTGTTATGCGAAAAGACGTAGCTTCATCAGTGATCTTTTTCATTGCACACGTTGAAATTGTAGAAGTAGGAGAATTTTAAGAAAATTTTTTATTTGTACCGGATTCAGTTTTGTTAAGCAATTAGTGACAAATATTTCGTTGAAAGCCCACACTTATTTAGTCATCTCAGCTTTGGCGCTACCGCCATTTTGTCGGTCGAGGACTGCGTCCCATTAGGCGGGGCTCGTTAAAGGACTAAACACTTTTATAAATTGTTCATCGACAGTCACAGACATGAACGTGTCCTTCAGTTTGAAGAAATTGTTTCATTTCCAATCACAATTTAACAGCTTCTTTGGTGTCGTGTCTAATTAAAGAGAATGATGGGCACATTTATGATCATCTTTCAGTGGATTAAAGAATATCATAATTTTTACGATTAGTTGACCTTGAATGACAGGTATTTCTCGAAGAATTGTGATTTGAAAAACTATCAGAGGAATTTTGTTTTTCCTGTCTTAAACTTGTGCGTTTTCTTTGTCAGGCAACACTTCATTCTTGATTTTATTAATTCGTTGTAGATAGTGAGGCAATGTAAAATGAAGTATTTTGTAAGAAATGAGTACAGCTAACTATGTTTGTTCGAGATACAGTTCTGAAAAGGAAGTCAATGTAGCAGTTCGACCGCTCTTCCATTAACCTGATCCGTTTCGAATTTCGCTAACGTGTACGATTCGCGAGACACTTTTGCTGACAAAATCATTCTCCGATGTGATCTGTCGCTTCTAAAACCGATCACGGTGTCATTTAAACGTTCCATTTCCTCTTCGGCTATAGCAATTCTACTGTGTTTCACGGCCTTCAATTTTGATATATATATTTTCTATCTAGTGATCTAGTAAGTTTCCAAAATGTTCAAAGGAACTGTATTAGAAAAATATTATTACCCGGTAAAAGAAGACTTTCCTGACATATTCGTCACTCTTCATTATCGATACAAAAATAAATATTTAGCAAGTTTGCTAAACGTTCAAAATTGCAAAGAATCTATACTTAAATAACAGTGTTATGTACTTTGTAAAAGAAGAGTCTTAAAAATGTTCTGTATACGAATAAAACACAATTGTTCAATATTTTTATTTAAAAAGTTCTAGTATTTAGTAAAATGTTAAAAAATGTTCTTTAGTCTTCATTATTAACACTTTAACTGCCCGACCAACAGCCTCAAAAATTCCACAAAATCAAAGTAATTTATTTGATGAAACAACAATTTAAAATTTAATATATATGACACATAGTTATCCTTCAACCTTCTCGTATTAATTTATTATTTATTATTATAATGTACAAACTTATTTTTAGACATGGACAAATTATCCTGTTACCCATATGTGGATGACATGGCAGTCAAAGTGTTAAGGAAGAATTCTAATTTATCATTTCTTCTAGAAGTGTTAAATGATAAAGAAAACTACAAATAACTCTTCCAATGTTCCTCCAGTAAAATAGATATAAAAGTACATTTCCTTTCAGGCCTTGCGTTAACAAATTACGTTAAACATCCCACTTAAAATTCCCCACGACACAAATCCAAGGACCGCTAATACTTGAAAATAAAAAGCAAAGTATCATCGTCTATAATTGTTTCGTCAACGGCGCTAAGTACCAAGAAAGCACTCTTCGTTCACCCCTCAGGTATTCCTCGATTTGGGATTCATAAGCCAGCGAGTCTCGCCGGAAGCTGAAGAGTTCGCAACTTAAGGGCAAAGGAGCTTCCGACAAATGACTCCTTGTACTTCTTAACCCCTGTCCCCTATTCTTCGGTGACGTCTCGGCCTCTCGTTGGCCCCCAGTCGTCGGCCATTAAGGCACACCGGAAAGTTTCAGTAGGCACGCGGTGATTTCCCAAGCCGGGTGCAAGCTTAACGAGCCTGGCCGTGGGTTGTCGGCAATTTTCCTCGCGAAATTCCGCGGATTTCGCCGGGTCGCGCCTCGCGAAATTATACTAACTTTTAATGCTCGGCACGTGTCCTCCCTGCCGAAGGAACGCGTCCCGTTGCATTTTTCTCACCCCCTTGTCGCCAGCCTTTGTCGCTACCCCCGCGGACAACACCCGCAACGAAAGGCTGAGGAATTCCGAGGGATCCTTTGGAATTCCAGGCGGAGCGAGAATTTTTTACGGGGCCAGTCTCATAGGAAACGAAATCTTTTTTCCAGGTGCTACAGCTGCTGGTCCTGCAGGGATTCTTGGCAGCCCTCGTCGCCGGGAAATCCAGTAAGTCCACCCTCCTGTTCCGTATCTGTCTGTCTATCTGTTCCTCCGACTGTCTTCTTCCCTCTCCACCTCTAGCGCTATCTTCTTCTTTTTCTCTCTGACACACTCCCACGGGATAATCGCGCTTCGAGTAAGCTGCTTAGGGACCGGACATTGTCTGGAACACTCGGATGCCTTCGGATCCGGAGGCAGGTTAATGCTCTTCGACGATTCGCGTTATTTGCCTCGGGACCGGCTTCTCTTTCTTTCTTTCAGTTCTTGCACGATCGACGGCGATCAGGTCGCTTTGTACCAGAAAAACCAGGGAACGAGAGATGATCTTGATGCGATCATCGGTGGTTTAGTAGGCTTCTGCTGGTTAGCGAATAATTGGTCCAGGGTGAACGGGTTCCGTCGAGGCTCGTTTCGACGTCCTTCGTGTCGATGTGATCGGATTAGGATTAACGCGACACCTGAAGAGTATAGTAATTAGTTAGTGCATAGTGTTTTATAAATATTCCAAGAGTTAATTCATTTGGATTTTCTGCGAATTTTATTGCGAGGTATGAATAAAGAAATGTAACGTTAATAATTGTGGAATGAAAATTCTGAAAAGGATTGTTTGACTTGCTGTGGTACATTTGGTGTTAATTAACAGTTTTCATACTTCAACGGTGGAGTGAAATCTTTGGAGATACTGTAGAATGTTTTACGGTGCTGTTAGTTTAAATATTTCGCCTGTAGTTAAGGCAATGTAGCATCATATTTTAACAGATGGAAGTACATGTTATTTCTCTTTTTTTGGGACGAATAATAATGATTCAATTTTTTATTTGAGACATAGTGAAACACGCGGTGAAGTATGGTTTTATAGTTTCTAAAATCGCATGATGAGTCGGACCCGTTGTAAACCAATTTGACTGTTAAACGAAGGAGTTAAGGAAGGATGTTGTACTTGGTGTTCTTTTTAGGATGACGCTAAGATGAGAAAAATTGTCGTAAAAGTGTTATCTTTGTTATGGTGTTGTGAAAGTTATTAGAAGACCACGGAATTAATGTATTTATAATAAAATAGATTATGAAATTGTTATTTCTTTAGATTAAAAGAATTTCAAATCTGTGCATTGTTTCCAACGCACTAAATTTATTGAACAAAGATCTTTCTCTCTGGTTCTGGACTGGTTATTAGTTTCAAACAATATTAAACAAATGTTTATCCAGCATGAAACGTAGACTGCAGATGTTTGTACAAAATAAGTAAAAGTTTCATTCATCTTTTAATAATTGCAATAATATTTTTATTATCCTTATCGCGAAAGCTCGATTATTATCGCAGGAGAATTCAAGTGTACCTAATAATCGATTTGTACGAATGACAAATCAGTTTAGAACCAATCAAAAGATATTAATCTCATTTGATCATAACAGGAACAGTGTAGATACGATTTTATCGTGACAAGAAGAGTCTATTGTGGATACAAGAGAGAGAGAGATAAACAGAATTCAATTAGAACTGTCGTGTAATGTTCTCATCAGAAAGACGATTGTAATTATAAGATAAAGATACAGGAAATTGTTCACAATCAGATATCGTACAATGTGATTCTGCAAACAGCTACAAGATAATAAACTCGTCGCGGTAGAACAACTATTGGAATCAAAATTAAATTTCTATTCTACAAATCTACATTGTATAAACTACAATACCGTACAATTAGTGTACAATATCATACAATTAAAATTACCAAAATATTTTTAGCTTTTATAAATGAAAAAAAAATTCAGCACCGGTCAAAATCATTGTCACGAAAAATTCGGTGTCTATTTTACTCATTTAAATAGTACGAAGCGGAATATTGTAAAATTGAAATATCTCTAATATTTTTAGCCTTTGCGCGTGAAAAATGATTTCAGAACCGGTCGGAATCATTCACGTAAAAATTTGAATTCTATTTGCACAATTTACACGAATTTCGATACGGTAGAGTTGAAATACAATATCGTAACACGGAGTTGTCGGAATTACGGTCCACTATCTCAGAGTGTCGAGCATAAAAAATATTGTCGGAGCATATAAAAGGAAGTAAATCTCAGAACAATAGTGAAATTGCTGGAAAATTCAATCGTTATCGAGGAAGCGTTTGAAATTTTTTGAGCGTTCGTGCTGTCAGCGAGTGCAGAAAGTTGTCGGTGATAAAGTGCAGCGCGAAATAGCTTCGGGAGTAGTCGAACGATATTAATCTTATCGCAAACGGGGGAAATAATCGGTAGCGGTAGACCGAAAACCGCGGAAACCGCGGAGCACCGGCAACAAGAAGGATAAGAGTATCACTCGGTCGAGCAACAAAGTTACTCTTCGTTTTCCTAATGAAATTTCGGAATTTCTTCTCGGTTCACGCGTCCGCAACAACGCCACTTAATTAATCTTTGCGCGGTGAATTTCTCGTCTCGTTGATTTACATAAAACCTCGATTTCAAAGCGGCCGCCAGCGTCACGTACCGAATATACGTATCCCGAGCTCCAGTTTTTCTTCGAAACTTACAACTTGACTTCGCGATAAACGAAGAACAAACCAGGCCCTTGCCTCGGCCAGTGCGAAACAGCGGGCCTTTAACGAGACTGAAGTCTTGGAGACCCGAATGATTCGTGAAAATTCCTTTGAAGTTCCAGGCATTCGCTCTGAGAATGAAAAAATAAAATGGAACAAAAGACGGTTCGCCGATCGAGTAACAAGACCTGGAAGCGCTTGAGATTTCTCGTTTGTCCATCGCAAAATGAGAAAATAAAAATAAGACGAACGCATTTTTACTAGCTAAGATAATTTCATTTCAGAGACTCGAAAGCAAAGTTTAATGACATTTGCGAGCACATTTGCGCTACGAATTGTAAATTGCTTTAATGATTATGAAGCATCCAGTTTGAGAGTTGAAACCATAATTTAGGGTATTTAAAAAATGAATAGATCGTTCAAGCTGCAAGCTATTTTGCAAAAATCCAAATGTAAGTGCTGAAATCACAATCTGGGGTGTCTAGAAAATGATTAGAGGTAAAAATATATTTTACGTAAAAATTTCAGTAGAAGCTACGGAAATTGAAGTTGAATGATTGATAATGCCGTTTAAAAATATGTACGTACACAACTATTAGTGGTAAATACATCTGCATACCCTAAATTACAAGATACTGTGCCAGAATTGAAGCTTAAGAGCTAAAAGCACAAAATATGTCACCAAGAAAATTAGTTGAGATAAAAATATATTTCAAGAGCAAGCTGCTTTGCAGAAATTCGCATTTCAGCGTAGAAAGCACAATTCCAAGTTATCTCGAAAGCTTTGTCAGCACTAAGATATGTAAATTGTTTCAGTGTCGTTTCATGATATTTCGAAGCGAATAGAAAAATCGTCGAAGCGAATAAACAAATCTTTCAACAAACTTAACGTCATTAATGAACTGCGGATCCTTATGCATTTATAATAGTATCCACTCGTTTTTAGAATACGATAATACATTTATATTAACAATCGCTAATGATGTCTTTACACTGTGCTTAAAATAAAAAATATCCTAGCCGATAAATTCAACTTGTTCCTAGTTTTAATAGAATATTACGTAACGTTTATAATTTATATAAAGACGAATGAGAGAGCGTCAGTACATTATCGTCAATTCGTCGGAATGACAAAAGGAAGAAACAAAATCTTTTACTCAGTATGTTGCAGTACAGAAAATGTTTATTTTGTATAATGATCCGCAGCGTAGCAATGGCTTCCGGCCGCCATTGGAATTCCTACGTAAACCGCCACACGTCCCTGTTGTATTTTCCAGTCTTGGAAAGCTATCGCCTTTTCTTTTCAACGTCCAACTAGTTTCCTGTTCAATTTGTTGGCGGCGATTCGGCACGGTTTTACAAACCTCGTCGTTTTACAGTACCGCGAGTGATCGACAATGATTTTCCTCGATACGAGCCCACCTCGGAGGACGATCATGGCAACCTGGCCGTGCCATTCAATCTGGAGGAGACTTATGACCTAAGTTTCCGTGCGATCGGCTTCAACGGCACATGGCAAACGGACACGGGCATCCTTTATATCGATAACTATACCGGCGATGTACGTATCTTCGACGTGCCGTCGGGGATCAGCCGTATCTTCGTGGACTCGTCGATTCTGGTAAGGCAACGAATCAAGCTTTCTACGAAAAAGCATGCGCTATCGATCCGAGCCGAATCGAGTTTCGAGAGAAAGAGACAGATCGGCGGAGAGTGAATTGCGGATCGGCAAGTTTTCAACTTTGAAATCGTTCAACCTCTTGGCGATCCCAATGCACTTAACGTTAAATCTACCGAAGCAGTAACACAAAGTTTACGGGAGGAATTAGTTTACCAAATAACAGCTAAACAAAATCTTTTTAGAAAATTACTGTTGGACAAAATTGCGAAGATAAAAGTAGAAGCCAATCTTTTAAAATTTTGATGTTTTTATCTGTAATTAGAGCCATGTGGATCTTTTAAATTTTTGAAAATTGAATCTGTGCTTAGAGCTATGTCAATTAATATATAATAACAAATAATATGTTAAAACGAATGTTTAATACGTGTTCGATTTATTTTGAGATATTTTATCATTAGACTGATGATCTTTATGCATTTATGACGCAGGTAAATTTTTGTAAAATGTAAGAAGACGAGCATATATTAATAAAAATTATAATTTTATATTTATCATAAAGAATTTTCTCGAGGAAACGCTTTTACCTCGTCGAGATTTTTATAAAGCGATTGGGGAACATGAGAATTTGTGGGAAGATCCACAGTGAAATGAAAACAGAGTGACAGTAAACAGTGGAAAAATTATTTAAGTTTTCAAAGAGTTCAGAGCGAGATTTAAACGGGCGTGTTTAATTTTTGAACGAAGTTTGAAGTTTCAATCGAGTTTCCAGCTAGTCTCTCTTTTTCCACCGGAACCGGCGCGTAATAAACAGCAAAAGCGTGTTTAATTAATCGTATGGAGATTCTCTGTACCGCCCGGCTCCTCGATAGAGAGAATTACACAGTCCACTTTCAGGCGCGAACTAACAAACGATATTGATTCAAGAGACACGTGACCCTACGTTTAAGTTTCCCAGGCCAGTCGCGAATCGTCCGCGTCTTGTTCATGCGAAACGTTGACTGAAACCACATCAATTAGTACCAGAAATAATTTCACCGAATCTTCGATGTCTTTCTTCTTCAGCGAATTCGCCGGTGTTTATACATCAACTCTTACGCTTTTGCAATTATTACTCTGTAATGTTTCATTAAAATCGAAAGTATGCTTTCGTTTGAGTAATTCAATTTAATTAGTTAATTAATTAATTGGGCTACGGTTCTTTGTAAATCGGTAATAAATATTTGTGCACACGTTAAAATACTATGTTAATGTTTTGATTTTTATTCTGGAAGTTTCCTTTTGTGCTGTTTCATATACGCACGATGCATTCGAAAAATAGAAATTCGCATACAAATCCGCATACTATTAATTAGTAGTCGATTCTGTTCGTACAGTCAAAGAATTCTGAAATTTAAGGTTTACATTTCAAATGTTTAGCATGTGCACGTTATGAACGAATGAATCAATTAATTTTGTAGGTTTGAAAATGAAAATTTCCCTGAAGAACCACAGCCTGATAATTGATTATCGATTTTATTCGGCAATGATTTTTTTGTGGTTACAAAAAGTCGAAAAAATTGGATTTGGTAAATCGAACGAAATCTGGAATCCTGATTAAGGTTTATATTTTATTGAATTTAACTCGAGCAAAATACAAATGCATTAACCCATCGATCTTGTAGTCTGTGCAATATTTGATGAATTTCTAAATGATGAATTGTCTAGAACATTTTTTAATGTCCGCATTGATTCAATGGATACCTCCAGCTTTCGTGACGTAGAAAAATGCTGTGGTCTCGGTTATCAACGAGTTATTACGCTATCGATCGATTCTGTCGATCCAGATAATTTATCACGTCGCCACGCATACCATATCCACAATCTATTTCATCAACATTATAGATCGTATCTGTTATGCTTTGGTCCTTCTACAACATCTGGAGCTACGAACGTTTATAAACTTTCACAATCGTTATCTCTTCGTTTATAAACACGATTACAACGAAATACGTTCGTTTTGCCAACAGCCCGAGCTTATAATTCGACTCAGGATTCATATACAAAATATAAACTGTCTTCATTTATTACAAGATAATAAAATATTATATTTAAATTCTTGGAATATTCTCGCTATTCTAACCGTCTGCCAGTAACCACATTTTTATCGACATCATCTGCATAATGAATCTTTTATGTTCACAATTAAACTTAATTACTGTCACAAGTTTTCAAAAAAACTAAACATATTCTGGAACACGTATCAAAGTCTCTGTTGCAATGTATAATCGTTAAAAAAACAAAGAAATTCAAAGATGTAATCTCCTTCCGGAAGTAAACGACTTAAATCGTCTACGGGGGGTTAACTTCATTCTAACCATTCTTTTTATAGATACCTGTGGAACCCGCAGTTTAGTAATAATAATTCAATATCGAATTTTCAGAGTCCTTACGACAATCCCCTGAAGTCATTTTCGCATGACAACTCGCACATTCTTATCAGCTATGATTTCATGTCCGTAAGTATTCAACGTTACCTCTGATACTGTGAATTGTATACTAGATATTCGCAAGCAAGGCATCCTACCTATCTTAAGAATCTCGAATACCTCGCTTATTTCTTATCGTAAAGAACAATTTCGGTGGAAAACGTTATTTTGTTCTAAGGAGCAAGTACTGTGATGGGATATCAATTTTTTTCGATGACACATATATTACTAGATTTCAATTTTCTATATAAGTTCTAGGAGTTCTTACATTTAGAATTTCTAAATTTTAATTTTCTTGATTCTTTCTAGAATTTCTTAGATTTAGAATTTCTAGATTTCAATTTTCTAAATTCTTTCTAAGATTTCTTGAGATTTGGAATTTCTATATTTCAATTTTCTAGATACATACTAAAATTTCTTGGATTTAGAATTTCTAGATTCATACTAAAATTTCTTAGATTTAGAATTTCTAGATTCATTCTAGAATTTCTTAGATTTAGAATTTCTGGATTCATTCTAGAAATTCTTACATTTAGAATGTCTAGATTTCAATTTTGTAGATTCATTCTGGGATTTCTTAGATTTAGAATTTCTAGATTCATTCTGGGATTTATTAGATTTAGAATTTCTATATTTCAATTTTCTAGATTCATTCTAGAATCTCTTACATTTAGAATTTCTAGATTTCAATTCTTTAGATTCTTTGTAGGTTTTCTTAAATTTAGATTTTCTAGATTTCAATTCCTTAGATATGCAGTTCTAGATATAGATATCTACTGAATACTATGATCTTCGCGTGAACCTGAATACAACAAATTCACGAACACTAGATAATCGATGGATCTAATGAAAGAACTCTGACAGAAGGATTTTTGGACAACTTGCAATGGATCACTACTTTCGATAAGCAAGATTACAATTTCTGTGATAAAAAATAAGCGAGACATTCAAGATGTTCAGCGCCACTTAACAAAAAACGAAAACTGTTTGTTAATTAAATCATGTACAACATTTGCACCTGGAGAAAAGCACTTAATGGATGTACTCTATTTTTGCCAGGGTTTTAGACACTCGATGCTACAAAGGTACGACGTGTACGACATGAAACGCAGGTGAGTGTTTTGCTGATAAGCTGAATCACCAAACGATCCAGCGTTATTATCGTATTGTCGTTAAAATTAACGTTCGCTATTTTCTGTGTACGCTCGACCATAGTGTGCACGATGTGTAGGAGATCATTGCGATCGGGCATGGTCTTATCGATCTGTTGAGTGTCAATCTCGTTAATACCGCGTCCTTGTTCGTAGGAGTTATACTAAAGTTGCTGGTGGGCAACACATAGCACTTGCAAAGTGGTCACCAACGAAAAATGCACTGGTATACGTTCAAGACAATGACATTTACTATCAAGACTTCACCAATCCGAATTATCGGATTCGACGATTGACGTTCACTGGTGTACCTGATGTTATTTTCAATGGCGTGCCTGATTGGGTTTACGAAGGTAAGAAAATTAATAATAATTTATTTAGCAGGTTTAAAATATTCTTTGTGACATTTTTTCTCGAATAATTTGGTTCACCGTTGCTTTTTTGTAATTTTTTATCATTCAATATCCTTCTCGAATATTTCTATTAATTTTCGAAGCGCCTCTTTCATCCGTAGTCTGCAAATTTTTCTACAAAATTTTTCTACAAAATTTAAATTGTGAACGATTATCACAGGTACTACAATTTTAAACAAAATCTTTGATATTACCAGCATTCCAATTAAAAATTATTAGGTATTTAAATTAAAAAGTATTAGGTATTGCTTATTTAATTAAGTATTATTTAAGTATTAGAATTTAATATTATATCTCAAGAGCTCGATCGCCATCGACTGAAACAATCGTAATATAATTTCAACGTGGCTTGCAAAAGACAAATTAGTATTAGCGTTGCCTGAAATTGAAGGTTTTAATTATTATTGATTAGAAACTTGATGACAGATACTCATTTTAACACAGTAAATAACAGTTTGCATCGCATGGCAATTTCGAATCGCTTACTTTCACGGTTCCGTGGAGCAAGTAAAAGCTTTCTCAGGCAGTCTCTCACAATCACTGCGTTAACGAGGAAGAGGAGTCGTTACGGATCATCAAAATGATCAATATCTACCTATAAATTTGCAGAGGAAGTGCTGTCCTCAGCGGTGGCTCTATGGTTCTCACCTGATGGCCGTCACCTCGCTTTTGCGAGCTACAACGATACCGGGGTGAAAGATATCGCCATGCTGTATTATGGGAAACCAGGTGTCATGAAAGATCAATATCCTCGGGAAGTGAAAATCAAATATCCGAAGGTGAGTTAACAAATTGAGAATCACCACGGACCTCTCACCTTCTTCATTTCCCTTCCTGACTCGTGAAAAATCGATGACAACCAAGGCAACGGACATAATCACAGAATCACTGAATAATTTTTAAGATCGATCTACAGTAATCGGGGAGCTCTAAATTTTATTATTAAAATATCAACTGAACTTAATGAACCGGACTGAATTCGGTTAAAAGTCGATTAATCTTGTTCTTGGCTCGCGAGGCAGGATGCAATAATTCTGTGGCTTATAATCGTTTGTTCGTTGGACAAGCGGCACGTAATTTATGATCTGTTTTGTACGAAAGTGGTGCGTGTCCAATATTTCTTGCTCTGAGATATTTACGATTTTATATTTCAACGTCCCCGTCGTTTCTGTGAATGCCGAAACTTCTGTCCGTTGATTCGCGGGTATACGGCAGGCCTGGATGAAAATGTTACAGTGTCTATTTTATATCTAGCTGAACGCGTAGTTTTCAATTTCAAAATTGAATATTATGATTACAAAGTTGACCACAAAGTTTCCTTCGCTTTATTCAGGATTATTACGTATAAGAATAAATATAATTGTTTAAAGACCTGTTTAACTGACCCTCCATTTTTGTTTGCTTTATCGAGGGTGAAGTATTTTGCAGAAAAATAAATATTATAGTGATCCGAAGACTTACTTAACCGACCATCGTATTATGAATAAAATAAAGCATTTCGCAAGTACGCAAAATATTTTCGACGAAATGGAACGTTCAGATTCTGGTACTAAAATGGCTTCAAGTGAAAAGGGTTGAAAGCATTCGCGTAAATACCGGAGCATGCAAAAAGAGAAAGGGAGTTTCAACATGAAAATATCGTTCGGATTAGACAATTGTGTCTTCCCTTTGGCCAATTTGTCGGTCGACGGAGACATTCGTCGCGGGTTGCACAGATTAGGAAGCTCAGTACGGTCGACTAGTCTCGTTGTCGGCTTAAAATGGGGATGAAAGGGTTATCTCGCATTTAACCCCCGAGGTTTTTCTCACCGTCGACTGTGTCCGATGAACGTGAAGGAAAATTAACTTCCTTTCTCTCGGTCGTTGAGATTTCTCCCGGCTTTTTCTCTTCTTTCGTCTCATTCTCGTCTGTTCCCTCCAACGTATAACACCGAGCCTACCACAGCCGATCAAATAAGTGTTTACAGATTTTTTATTTTTCAATTATTCGTCTTATAAAATTGTTTTTATAGGAAACGATTCCTATAGATAATTTTTAGACGATCGTACATTGCAAAAAATTTTGTATACAATCTATATGAATTAAACATTTTTATTTCGATAAGAGAATGTACTCGAGCCGATTTTAGTGCTCGGTAGGTTCAGTGTTAAGCAACAATGCGCTCGAATCAGTTATACTGGCTTTTCAGGCGGGCAGTCCAAATCCAATTGTAACCCTAAACGTCGTTGATTTGGATAATCCGTTCTCCAAATTGGTTAATCTCCAGTCACCCATCGCCAACGAGTAAGTATCCTCGATGCCTTCTCTGTCGTCATTACGGCTGTCGCGTCAGATTAGCATGATTCTGAACAAACGAGGCCGACTCTCGCGTGCACCGCATAATACTAGCCATCTGACGCTCTGATATCTTATCATCAACGATGATTGACTGCGACAGATATTCTTACCGATGGAGCTGAATTCTGATAATCTTATAATTCTCTGCAATGACATTTTTGTTATTTTATTTAGTATCTATAAATGATTCGAATAAGTTTACATTATTTCGGGTCCCTTATCGGCACTTATGCTGTATCTGATGAGCTATAATATCTTTTTCTGAAAAGAAGTATTATATTGATCATCACGGTATTACAGTACTGATTCGTTAGAAGTTTTGAAACTATGCGCCTAAGATGAGATCGCAACGACGCAGTTTTACAGATACATCATTCTTCTTGCTTATTCTTGCATCGATAGGTTTTGTAAACTTGGTATGAACCCCTTGGCATATTATAACGAGTCAGACTCGCAATGAAGATTTTAAATACAGTCGAACAAATATAAATTTTATCCCTTTCCTCTTAGTCGAAATCAAATGTTGCTAATACGTAATCAATATTTAAGCATTAAATTATAAATTGCACTTTCTCTTCTTTAACAGTTTCAGTGATGAAGATGTTACAATAACTTGAGTTACAACGAAAATGACATTCATATTACAATGACAATTACATTGAGGTCATCGATTCTTTTGTAATTTTGGCTACACGAAATTGACAAAAAATATAGTTTCTCCGATTGTTTTCTAACTCTGGCTGCAAGTAACTGGACGCATAGGAAGGGTGTATTTCAATTCCCGGGTCCATTAGAAGCGAATTACGGCCGCGGCGCAACTTTGAAATTTTGGGGCAGGTGAAAATCGCGAAAATGGGCAAAATGGGATTGCTAAAAGGTAGCTTCCTGAAGTCCCATGAAATGCAAGCCTAGAAAATGAGGGCTTTTCTTAAAGAGGAAGGTGTGGGGAAAATATCGCCAAATAGTGAAGGGACGAACCCCTCCCCCTGTCAAAAATAGTGAAAAATTTGAAAATAATTTTGATTGACGAACCGTTTTTCTTGCTTTTCGCAAAAACTTAGCATTAGAGGACCCAGATGGAAGAACAAGCAACAAGAATTTAGGATTTGAATAGTATCATGAATTCGTCTTCGAATG
The DNA here is from genome assembly GCA_028453745.1 of Agapostemon virescens. Taxonomy (NCBI): domain Eukaryota; kingdom Metazoa; phylum Arthropoda; class Insecta; order Hymenoptera; family Halictidae; genus Agapostemon; species Agapostemon virescens. Next base: position 13,879,374 of record CM052089.1, read on the forward strand.
GTCGTTAAATTGCGTCGTCAATTCAGTAATAACAATAAACCGCGAAGAATACAAGAAATTCATCTGCCAACTTTATGGAGACACTGATACGTAATTTCCGATAGGGACAACATTCTGTACACAGTGAACTGGTGGGGTTCAAACGTGATAGCGACCTGGACGAACCGTGTTCAGAACAGGTCCCTTCTAGTGCGCTATGACACCAATGGCCAGGCGGACAACCTCCTTTACAAAAAGGAAGACGAGGGTTGGTTGCGAGTACACCCACCGGTTTACCACAATCAATACATGGTCATTTTGGAGTCGCAGAACGAGAAGACACCGGTCGGTCGATTCCTCCATGCGATCCTCTACGAGTACAAGTCCGGCCTATTGATCAGGCTGAAGGATTTAACACCGAGCGCCTCCGAAGTGATCAGCATCGCGGCTGTGGATCACGCCAGGGAGATCCTTTACTATATTGCTACCGGGGTTGGTCAACCTTCCCAGAGAAACTTGTACTCGGTGCCTTTGGATGGCAGCGAGTTGCCCAGCTGCATTTCTTGCAACATTATTACACCTGAGGGTGAGTATTTCGCTTCGAGAAAAGAATTCGAGAGTAAATCTGTTCGCTCGTGAAAGAGACATTAACTGCTCGAGAAACTTGCCAAAACTTTGGTGTTTGAATAAGTGTCAATTGGATATCCAAAACATTTTCTAATAAATTATAAATAATTGTTTCCCATTTGTACGAAAAAGTCACAAAATTGTTTTAAATAGAATCTTCGTCACAAATTACTTTATTTTCAGAATTTAGGTAAATGTGGTGCCTTCGTGAAATACTAAAAAATTATATAAAAGTCATATTTAGTACGAATCACTAATCAGTTATATAAAAGCTATATATAATATTAAATACTAAAGGATTCTATAAAAAATATATTTAATATGAAACACTCAACCATCTATCAAAACATGCTGTTTAAAAATGACATCTAACAAGGGAACACATTCAGATGCGAAAATTCGATTTTGATGAAACTTATGGGAGCTTATAGCTTTATTGTTTAAACAAAAAAACTTTTGTTAACATTTTCTTGCGCGACTACATTTCTCATTGCAATACACACAATTTAAAAACAAATTCAAATTTTTTCGACCTTTGGTTTCCGAGACATCTAAAAAATACCCCAACTTTGAGGGTTGTTTTCACCCCTTCAAAGTGGACGGTTGCCGATAAGAAAAAACACGTGTCAAATATTTTTCAAAGAACTATAAGCTCCCATAAGTTTCATCAAAATCGGATTTTCGCATCTGAATATGTTCCCTTGTCAGTTTAGGTGTTCAATTATAAATTCTCTAGCTGCATCAAAGATGAGGTTTCCTCGATATTGTTCACAGGCTACGTCTGCACCTACGTGTACCCTTACTTCTCCCCTAACGCCTCATACTACGCGCTGGCTTGCACCGGACCAAACCCTACGTTCATTGTGATCTTCGATGCTTATCAAAATTCTCTATACACGTGGGAGGACAACCGATCTCTCCGACGAAAATTGGCCAGTCGTCGCCAGCCACGTGTCAAGAATTTAGACGTCAGGATGAACGGCTACGACAGCAAGGTTAGGCTGTACTTGCCTCCCGACTTCGACCACAAGAAGTCCTACCCTCTGCTCATCAACGTGTAAGTTGCCCTTAATTATCACCATTCGATCGACCATTGCTCGTTGGTTTATACTGACGCTCTCACGCGTTCGATCTGGATCATCAACGTTGTCTCAGAAACTGGATAAACAAATTATTAAATAGAACATATCGTTCTCCAACCGTCTATGGTCGATGGTCGAAGCAATTATAACCTCTTAGGCACTATGCGCCACTATAGTAGCTTTCCGGATGTCACCTTACATTACGATGCGTCACTATAGTGGCTCGAGCACACTCAATTGTATTATTAATTATTAAAGTTAATTAATTATTAATTATTAAAAACTATTAAAGTTAAAATATATGCATCATATCTTTAAGATAAATTATAAAACTTTATACAAACATTATTAAAGTTAATGTATATGCACTATACCTTTAAAATAATTTATAATTCAGTTATCAAAAACTTAATTCCAATGTGCTCTGCCGTATAGAGAAACAGTCTCGTGCAAAATTCAGCCGTGCCTCAGAGGTTAATTCAAAAGTTAACACATTTCTGACAACGTTGAACATTTTTACACTGTGGGGTCCTTTTTACATTATGCATTTTCCGTTAACCCTGTTCTCTGGTTCAATAGTTGAACTTTTAATAATTTATAAAATACAGACGAATTTAGTAATACGAACACCGTATTGTAAAATTGTAGTGCAATTTTAACTGACGCTCCAGAATCACCTCTCGAATTCAAAGGGTTAATAATCTGTAAATAACGGAACAACATTATCGGATTCTTTCTATACAATTTTGTATTACGATAATCCGTTTCTGTCGCGAGCGTACGAAATCCACGATATAATTATAATAATTCTAATTACGTAAAAGAATCACTGTAATCGTCGGTCACCGTGGCCCCAGGGAAAGAATCAGAGAAGCAAGTTAATTAATCGTTACAACGATAAAAGAACCCTGCTTCCGAGAAGCAAATGATATCAACGCAAAAGAGTCGTCGAAAGAAACAATTCAATTTGGCAATCCACTCAGTGTATCCCTCTTTCTAAAAATTCCTGTGCAAACTGCCAACGGGGTGGAACGAAGCAGACGGTGAATGCAGTGACGTCGACGAGGCATGAAAGCGGGCAAGAATTTAAGGCGAGAATTTTAGTGGCTCCTGAAACAAAACGATCGATAAAACCGTGAATCTCGCGCGTTTAACTGCCGTATCTCCCGTTTTAAACGCCGTGCTTTACGTTCCGCGACATTTCCGCAGGTACTCCGGCCCGAACACCGTAAGAATCACCGACCAGAATACCCATGGATTCGAGTCGTACATGGTGACCAACAGAAGCGTTATTTATGGTCACATTGACGGCCGCGGGTCTGCCTATAAAGGAAGCAAGATGCTGTTCGAGATCTATCGACGTATGGGCACCGTAGAGATCGAAGACCAGATCGCTGTCACCCGGTAGGTAGTCACTGTCAACCGGTACGTACTCTCTGGTTTTTACCTAGTCGCTCAGTAAACGGTGATTCCGCCGTTTTTGGAGAAAACCCACAACGTTCTTACTAACGGGGACCCAGGTGGGCTTGAACTTGTTTCTAATCGAGTTTCATGGTCTGGGTCGCGTAAACGACTCGGGACATGTGTGCACCCAACTGTCAGGAATATAATTCAGCACTCGGTGCTGTGGGTTTGGTGCTAGAAGC
>CM052089.1:13883107-13915527 GCA_028453745.1 Agapostemon virescens
GAATGTATCAGTGGAATATATTACAATATATTTGAATATACTACAATATGGCAGAATATACCACAATATACTAAAATATACCAGAATGTAGTAGATTATATTAAAATATAGTTGAATATACTACAACGTGGTAGAATATATTACAATATACTAAAATATAGCAGAATGTATGACAATATACTACCATATACTTGAACATATTACAATGTAGTAGAATATACTACAATATACTGAAATATAGTAAAATATACTGGAATGTGTTATAATATAATAATGTAATATAATAGTACGACGATGATAATAACGATGACGATAACAACAATAATTAATTGCGGATTAGTTGATTGTGAAACAGTTAGTTTTTGTAAGTCAGTCAGTTTTGGAATTGTTAGATTCATTCTGCGTTTCGACAATTTTTAGGTATCTACAAGAGACCTACCCTTGGATCGACGCGAACAGAACAGCCATATGGGGTTGGAGTTACGGTGGATTCGCAACGGCGATGACGTTGGCTACTGACACTGAATCGGTCTTCAAGTGTGGCATATCCGTGGCACCTGTATCCTCCTGGATTTATTATGGTAATTCTTCAGAATTTATCCAGAAGTATTTAGCCAACTGTGATCATTTAATATACAATGAGATAGAACAACTGTTTCATCCAACAATTCATGATCCATAAGAGCGCGACACAAAATCATTGATCAACTTTTGAGTGGTCATTCTACAGGTGAAAATTCCCTTCACGAAATGACATTTTCTTTCCAAATAAAATAACGGATTTCTTTTTAAAAAACACCTATATGCACCTTCAGATACAATCTAACTTGTATTTAACCGTTTCTTGATATTTTTTATTATTTGCTGTTCACAAACAATTATACAGAAAAACTGATTCCGATAAAGAAGTCGATTTCCTGAAACACGCATTGACGCACATTTACAGGATACCGATAAAAATGCATCCATAAGGAGTCAGTATACAAATTCACATCTTATTTATGTAATATAAAAACTTTAATCATTCATATAATATAAAAACGAAAATGGCTAAAAATTAGAGTAAACACATTTTCTTTATTTTCATAAACCGCTCTAAAGCAGTCGCTTTCAGTGCTTCGTAAACGTTAAATTTCTAGATAAGTCTAACGAACATTCGTGCAGAGTTTCATCAACATTTGCGCGTCTCAGTCATCCGGGTTCTTTTGTCAGCGATCCTCCAGACTTTGCATAGTTTATTTCACGTTTACCTCCGAATGAGTTAGCTCGCATGAAACGACAGAGCGTGGTGCGTCGCGTAGACTAAATTTCGGAGCGGAATCACCAGTTCTCGTTAATTTCCGTAGACTCGATTTACACGGAGAGGTTCATGGGTCTGCCGACGCCTAACGACAATCTGGACGGGTACAATCACACGGACGTAACCAGGAGGGTAGAGGGTATCCGCGGGAAAAAGTACATGCTGATACACGGTACCGGGGACGACAACGTCCACTACCAGCAAGCCATGGCCCTGAACAAGGCTCTGGTCGACAAGGACATCATGTTCCAGCAGCAGAGCTACACGGACGAGGCACATGGGCTGACCGGGGTTTCTCCTCACCTTTACCACACCATGGACCGATTTTGGAGCAATTGCCTGGGATACTCGCGCGCTCACTGACCCGGATCCTATCTGGATTAGCGACAGACGAATCGCCGCGTCGCGGTGCCTCTCTTAGACCCGCTCGCCTAACTCCGTGGACGACGCTCGATCGCCTAATCCGAATGTCGTCCGCGCGAAACTCGTTCCTCGTCGACAAAACTGTCGCGAAACGCTTCGTGGCATTGTCACGGGCCACTGTTACGCCCTACCAAATGACAATCGCTAATTCCCTTCGATGTCGACCACCTTGTACCTCGGCCATTTCGAACACTCTCGGATTTAGTTCAAAGACGATCGTTGTCTCTTCTCGTTCTGCTGCAGGATCGATAGATACGAAGCTGGTAAATTTTCGAGACACGTAAAGGGATTGGTCGGTCCTTGCATACTTGATACAGTCCCTTGTCCAGGTTTAAAAATTAATTTCAAATGCGCAGGCATTTTGTTGAGATTTTTATAGACGCCAAGCGACTAAGTTAAGGATTTGTAATTTTTAATTGGTTCACAAGATTGGCGGAAAATTTATTTTTTGCCGAATCGAATGATATGTTTAATTGAAACTTGGCACGATTGTTGACGTGCGATTCGACTGTATTTCTGAATTTTCCTAGCGCTTCGTTGAAAATTGTGCTAGTTATTTATTTAATAATTGACGATGTTCGTCAAGCACCGCGCGATTCGTTTATGCGGATGGGTTTGTTTCTGCGGTTTTTAGTTTTTCTATTTCATAATGCAGATTTGTATGAACAAACTTGCGAAGCGTTATAATGATACCTTGCGTCGTATAGAAAATAAAAAATTTCGGAACGTGCCCCCTCGAACTGTTCGAGGATCGCATCAAAACACATTGTGCATTCGCAATAACTCACGATTGTTTCTTTTTACGCGCTCGATTGCACGCTGCGTGACTGGTGCAGTGAATATTGTCATTTTCGGAGAACGTGGTGCAACGGATTGTTAAAATCACTTTGTTCGCTTCGGGCGAATTTTTGGTAGCAGCATGGACGATATCCTTTGCTTTGAAAATAAACATGGATTCCAGTTGGCAAACTCAACTGAACCTTGTAAATTGTAATTTCACAGTGACTGCTAAACGAATATTAATTAACAAAAATTAATTTCTCTTGCTGCACGTACGGATAGATTGAATTTCGTTAGCGATTCTAATTTTAAATTGTTAACATCGAAGTTGATGTGTGCAAATATTAAATGTTGGTCTAAAAGGTGATACATACCATATTAAATTTTAATTTATATGCAACTCGTTCAATAAACGTTTAATTACGTTTACCAGATCAAAACTAAATCTTTCATATCATATGTACGGGTAGATTCAAGTTTATTAATAGTTCTACAATTTAATATGATTAAAATCAAAATTGATGCGTGCAATGTCAAAATTATGGCCTGACAAGTGCAATCTGATATGTGCCATATTAAATTTTAATTTATCCGTGACTGCTCAATGTGCGTTCCATTTCGTTGATAAGCTTAAAAATAAATTTATTTTGTCACATTCTTCATTAAATTGTATAAAACATCGAGTCCTCAAATAATTCTGAACCAATTCACAAGTCCAGCATTAAATATTGACGTCTCAATCGTGTTAAATCGGCACCGAGCAAAATTGAAATTGAAAAAGTTTACATGCTGCTGTTCGATCTGTAACAAATTTACATCAAGTCAGGTTAACAAAATTTTTTGGTGTATACGTAAAATGCGACATCTTCTCTAAATGGTCCTAAACAAATGCACAGGTTCAGCGTCAAATAATGAAGTTAAAGTCGCCTTAAATAGAAATTGAAAAAACTACATAGCTGCCATTGGATCTGTAACAATTTACACCAAATCAGCTAACAAAATAAGAATGCGACTTTTCCTTTCCTGTCGAATCAAAACCAAGCCGAATAAAAATTGAAGAAATTTACATGGCTGTCGTAAGATCTGTAAGAATTCACAGCGAAACTGATCTACAAAATTTCCCGGTTTATTTTTCGGTGTACGTGTAAACGGTGCGCGTAGTTTCCGCTCGCGAATTAGAATGTAATTTCTTTCCCTCTAGTTTCCGGTCGAGCAATCATCAAGGCCCGGGATTCGCGACTTGTGTAAATAGAGTTGGGCACCGGACGCGACGTCCTATTAATTTTTTACGTCCAATCAGCCGAAGCACCGTGAAATATAGAGTTCATGATTGGCCGCGCGATTTCCGAATAATCACACGACCGAGTGAGCCGGCGAAATCGCGTGAAAAATCCGCGAGCAGACAGAATCACAAATGAAGGAACAACGGGGCAACAACCCTCATCGAGCGACAAAGAAGGAAAATGCAGGTCCGGCAGAGACGCGGATCCCCGTTCCTTTTATTATATATCGAATCGATTGTGCTTCATAGCTGTCTCTCTGGCGAATTAATCGCCGATTCGCACGAGCGGCCACGCGAGATTTGTTGTTTCCACGTACGAATTTCAGGGACGACGAGCTCGCTGACCTAAAACACTTCAGTCTCCACCCACATTGTTTTCTCATCTTATTTTTCTGCTTCTGTTTTCTTGGCTTCCTTCAACCGAGTTTCCGTATTTTGTATTTAGTATTTCGATTCTCCAGGCTACTTTTAGTTCTCTTTGCCCGAGCAGTGTCTCTCTCGTATTATGCTTTCCAATCTTGACTTTAATTAAGTTCCTCCCTCGTTTTCGTGTTTACTCGCTCTTTTGAAAGTTTGCTCGACCATTCTCTCCACCTAAATCATTGTTCCCCGGTGATATTTTATTTTTCCACACCTAATTGCGTTCCGAATACACAACTTTTTTTATTTGCTTTTCCTGCGACCAGCCTCGGCCTTTTGTGCGGTGGAACACTTCCTCCTTGCTTTATTTTTAAGATGTACGTCCTTCTTAATTTCCTTCTTAATTTTCCTTGCAGACGATATTATTGTGTAGCTACTTCTGTAAGGCTTCAGTGGAAGAAATATACGTGCTATGTTTAAAAAGAGTAGGGAAAGAAAGAAATTGTACGTTTTAGAATTAATTTTTCTACGAATATACAGTCTTGTGGTGTGTGTAATTTTTTATTAGAAATTTTACGATTATTATGTCCCGATTGCTTGTCCTGCTATTTTAATCCAAAATCACTAGAGGAATCCATAGAATTCCTTAAACCAGTTGGACTACTTCCACCATAAATAAAATTCCAATGTCATTTATTCTCACACAGAGTCACTAAATTCTGAAGCACTTCAAGGTTGATTTCTCCTGAACTTTCGGAGGATGAAACTTCTCTAAGCTGTCGAAGCTTTCGGGTGTAAGTCATGTCCTTGTGGAATCATTTTCCTAACGTGTCGCCAGTAATGCAGCCAGCTTCATCAGGGGGTCTGAAGACACACTGACGACGACGATGATGTGAATAATGTTTTCTCTAAGAATGAAAAAGCTAAATCAGTCTTAGAAGATGCAAACTAAAAGTACACGAACTGGACATCGTATTATGTTGCTAAATAATTAAAAAGTAATTATTAAAAAAAGTTCAACCATGGTCACCAGTAAAACTTCCACTTCCGAAACACTAGAAAGTTGCTTTACGCAGAAAGTTAAAAAACAAAAACTTCTTCAGGCCTGATGAAACTAAATCAAATTTAAAAGCTGCAAACTACAAATACGTGACTCAAAAAATCACACTGCATCATTTCATAATTATAAAGTAATTATTAAAAGAACGCAATCATGGTAACCAGTAAAATTTTAACTTCTGAAGCTTTAGAAAGCTACTTTACGCAGAAGTTTATGAAACTAAAACTTTCCCAGGCCAGATAAACCTAAATTATCTTTAGAAGCTGCAAGCTACAAAAATACGTGACTCAAAAATTCCACTGAATCATTTCATAACTAAAAACTAATCATTAAAAGAACGCAATCATTGTAACCAGTAAATTTTTCAACTTTCGAACTGCTGCGAAGGTACATTCTGTAGAAGTTCCCGGAGCTGAAATTTTACAAGAAAAAACTTCAAAAAGGATGCAGGAAGCAAATTGTCCAGAGCTATTGCACTCCGATCGACCATGAAACCGATACAGAATCCCGGAAACGAAGTTTGTTGTCCTACCAGCCGCCATGATAGTTGCGATCGGCGGCCAAGAGGACCTTTGTGCAATTTAATCAGTTTCTACGTATCGTTCCTCGGAGGGACCACTTGCCAGGGGGTTGGGTATACAGGTGAACGACCCTCTCCCCACCGGAGGTACCCGACGACCCGGAATACCCGATTCGCCGGTCACAGAAACGGCACATTCGCTGAACGTTGGACGCGTGTTACAACCACCGAAAAGTTTCCCCCGAATTTCGACAGGTCGGTCTCGTTTTTGCCCCCTCTTGTGTCAAACGGGGGCACGGGGGTGAAGAGGAGGTCGACGAGCCACCGCAAGGGGTTTCGGGACGGTCCAAATGAATATCGGCCGTTTGCGGCTTGCGGTAAGTAGAGATTTTCGATACACGTTCTATTGAGAGCTTTTCGAAGCTTTTTTATGCTTCTACTGAAATTCTGCTGGGCACCTCAATCACTTTCAGGATCGAGACATACGATGATCGGGATTGATACAAGGCTGCTGGGTGCCAGGGTACTTTGCTAAATTATTATTAGATGTCGTGGAAGTTGTTACGTAGAGTCCAATTACTTCGATTGGATCGAAATACTGTGATACGTGTGGTGCACTACGTCGTTTCCACCCTTGTGGTTTTTGGTGAAAAAATCGTAGCATGAATTTTGATGGGGTTGTGAAGAGAACGCTTCAATCTGCCTGCTGATATCGATTGTAGTCGAGGAAAATGTTTTGTTGTACCTCGTAGAAGTGTTTCCATCTCTGAACCTACCATAACGGGTCAAATGACCGTTTCTAGATTATCTATTCTACTATTATTCAAGTTATAAAATTGTCTTCGCGGGAATCGATTCAATAGATTTCTTATATTGTAATAAGACTTTTCTAAAGCAAGGTACACCAGCCGATTTTGCTGTTCGGCAAGTTTAGTGTTAATACGACAGACGCAAAAAGTAGTTGAAGGAGTAGAAAGAGAAGATTCAACGCTTTAAAATGACACAAGTTAGAATATAGTATGATTTTCTTCACGAATCTAGAACATACTGAAGGTAAAAAATTATTTGTCAAGGATTCAGCGACCTTAAAATTTTATAAAACTGACAAGATTTAATTTCTTAGGACTATAAATGAGGGAATCAATTCAAGTGAAGGCAATTTTATAGTTTCAACAATTGTGAAATAAAAAATCTGGAAATTGTCATTTGATCGACTATTTCAAACAAAATCCAGCCAATTTAAATATTATACTTTCCTCTTAAGACGGAATCAAATTTCATTCTTCTGTGAACGTTATTCAAGCATTGAAGTAAATATTAACTGTATGAAAAATATAAATTATCTTTTCCCTTCTGGAACAGTTTTAGCAATGCAAATGTGTCCGAAATTTTTCTCGAAATTTTAGCTCGATGTGTTGAGTTCATAGTGATAAGGAAAAGAATGGTACGGCAAGGGATTAATTTTAATTATTAGCTTAGTCATTAAAATAAGCGTGTAATTCTCAAGGTTTTACAGTTCGGCCGCACGTCGGTGGTAAAATGTCCCAGGAAATGTTTTATTATTCTCTCTTCGTGTTACGAGGGTGAGATCCTCTCGATATCGCGTCTTTATCGGGGAATAACATCGGCCGCCCACGCAAGGATGTCCGTTTCTCGGTGAACTGGGCTAAGGCCTCGGTTGAGCTCCTGTGTATGCATATCCAGACGATTTAAACGCTTGAATAAACGACGGGGCATCGCGAAGGACGAGTTGGCACGCGAGGCCCTCTGTTTCCCTTTGATTTACGGCTCTAGATCGTTTCGCGAGGGGGAGGAAGGAGCGGATCGAGGCCGATTCAAAAATTGTTTGTCGAGCGTCCAAGACGTACGAACAATTCCCAGGAGAACGTTCGGATGTGTTCCGGCAATTGTTAGTTGGAACTGGACCACAAGGGAATTCAACTGAATGCGGATGCCGAGGTTAACAGGCAGACCGTTCGCCGATGGACATAAATGGGAATTATGCGATGATCGCCCGTACTGGTTCAATTTCCTGTGACGCAACGAACAGGATCCAAATAAATTGTAGAAGCGGCGATAAAGGAGCAGATTCGAAACAATTGAAAGGGAGAAAATTGTTCGTATTGTTGGCTAGATAGATATGGGAATTTGCAATTGGTTCGTCACAAAAAATTATTTCGGACCAGCAAAATCTCTACGAAGGTTAGTTGATTTTTTACTTCAAGGATACAGTTTAAGATTATTTTTTTTGGACAACAATTGAATGAAATATTTTTATAAAACTTGGCAGGTTCGCTTGTGTCTGTTCAAATGGCACTCCTGAATTCTTCGAGATCGTTGTTATTAAAGTTGTAACAATTATTCATCCAGGAAATATGCTTCTACTATTACACGGTTACTAAGATGTTCTAGAAACGAACTTAAATATCCAAGTTTCAGCAAGTTGCGTCATTTAGTTATGTAAAGAAAATTTCGAAAATGTACCTTCGAAGGCTTACTAAATAGAATTCTAAGAATCGTTATTATATAATAGATTGCAAACATATTTAAAGCATGTCTAAACAAATTGAAGTTCCATCGGACTACGTCGTTTCGTAAAAAGAAGAATTCCCAAAGTGTACAATCGACGGGACGAAATCTACGAATTGGTCACTCGCGTAACTACACATCGCGAACGTAAAATAGTTTAAAATAAAAATTCGCCGGTAATTGGAAAGTTTTTCGAGCATCCAATCTGCGAGTGGAATTCGCGAAACAAAACAAAATTTCGCGAGGCGGCAATCGAGTTTCTTCCATCTCCATCCCCTGCGAAGCTTTCGGTAACTGGAAAAGTTGTCTGTCGTGTACAGCATTTTTCCAGGCGGTAGTGTGACGCATTAGATCGTATGCAAATCTCGACGATCAGCGAAACAACCATCGATTTGTCATTCCGGTGCTTCCCAGTAGCCAGGAAGTCGGAGACGGTATCCGTTTTCCCTCGTCCCGCGGAACACGAAGATTGGTGTCCGCGTCACCGATAGCGTTTACGCGTAATGAAAAGCGCCGGTGACAGACAGAAAGCGAAGAAGAGAGATACCGAGAGGAGAGAGCGAGAACGAGAGAAAGAGAGGGAAAGGGGAGAGAGAGAGAGAGGGCCATTGTTGCAGCCTCCAACCGTGGGGTTGACAATGGGGATGCACCCCAAGAGGCGACGCAGCTCGAACAGGAAGACTTTCAACGCGGGAAATAGACTCCGTCCCTTTTGTCTAGTCCTGCCAGCCTTCCCTAGCTCATAGCTTTTCATTTCATCCTGTCCCACCCACGCCTAGTCCCCGCGTCCCTTAACTAACATCCGCTGCAATTTATGCTTCCTCTTCCTTTTTATCGACTGGCCGCTTTAGTCGCTGCCTGGGACGCGGCTTTGTTGTTCCGCCTTGTTAGCCGTCATCTTTCTTCATTATCGATTCGCGATATTCGGTTGCGCTTCTTTTTTCTTTTCTTCAACGAGACACCTGAGGCTGGAGAGCCTTCTTTCCTCCAGGTTCGCTGGAAAGGGTGTTGAATTGATTAGAGAAAGTGGAGAGTTGAACTGTTGGGAGATTGATTTTTTGCTGGCAATTTATGCTGGTAATGCTGTCTAGGAATTTACAGTGGCTCACGAAAGTATTCGGACACTTCTTCAAACTTAACCTGCATAACTACCAGGTGTATGCATAAGTTCTTTCCGGTTTGACTAAGAGGTGGCGCCAGTGAAAAGTACGCAGCGTATTAATTTGACACATATACCATTTTGTTCGTCTAACATAAAACTACAAACACACATAAGTTGAGTCTGCCAAGAACTGGCGTCTTTGTTTTATCGTTCAGTAATCATGTCGAGTTTTGTGCCTGAAAAAGAACATTTGCGGCACGCATTGCTTTTCTTATTTCATCAAAAGAAAAAGGCTGTCGAAAGTCATCGTTTGTTGGTAGAAACATATGGTGAACACGCTCCATCGATTAGAACATGTGAGACATGGTTTCGACAATTTAAAAGTGGTGATTTCAATGTGAAAGACAGTGAGCGCTCTGGTAGACCACAAAAATGCGAAGACGAGCAATTGCAGGAGTTATTGGATGATGACCCAACTCAAACTCAGCGGCAATTAGCAGAAGCATTACAAGTATCACAAGAAACAATCAGCAGACGTTTACGAGCAATGGGAAAGATCAACAAACTCGGTAAATGGGTCCCACACAATTTGAATGAACGTCAAATGGAAAATCGCAAAGTCACTTGTGAAATGCTGCTTCAACGCTACGAAAGGAAATCCTTTTTGTATCGAATTGTGACGGGTGACGAAAAATGGATTTATTTTGAAAACCCAAAGCGGAAAAAATCATGGCTTTCACATGGCGAAGCCGATCCATCAACACCAAGACCAAATCGCTTCGGCAAGAAGACCATGCTCTGTGTCTGGTGGAATCAGACCGGTATTGTGTATTATGAACTTTTGAAACCCGGAGAAACTGTTAATACACAACGCTATCGCCAACAAATGATTAATTTAAACGACGCATTAATTGAAAGACGACCGGAATGGGCCAAAAGACATGGCAAAGTGATTTTGTTACACGACAATGCGCCGTCTCACACAGCAAAACAAGTGAAAGACACTATGAAATCGCTTGGATGGGACATCCTACCATACCCGCCGTACTCCCCAGACCTGGCACCATCTGACTATCACCTCTTCGCGTCAATGGGGCACGCGCTCGCAGAGCAGCACTTCAGCAATTTCGAGGAAGTTGGAAAATGGCTCGACGAATGGTTTGCCGCAAAAGACAAGCAGTTTTTCTGGCATGGTATTCATAAATTACCTGAAAGATGGACGAAATGTGTAGAAGCCGATGGCCAATATTTTGAATAAAAAAAAAATTAATTTCCCTTGAAAATTACGTGTTCTTTTTTATCAAAAAACCGGAAAAAACTTATGCATACACCTAGTAAATTATAATTCTTCTTAATTCTTCTTGAAGATATGACGCATATACTTTATCATTAATAATTTACTGTAATCATTAATAATAGGATTGAGTGTGCTCAAGCCACTGTAATGGCGCATTGTAATATAAGATGACATACGCGGAAGCCACTATAGTGGCGCATCGTGTTTAAGAGGTTAAATAACCTTTTGTGTTGTATTGTATTGTATATTTTAATTGTATAAACCGATTTGTATTGTGTATCACGTATTGTATTGTGTTTCATGTATTTATAGCAAAGGTTTAAACATGAAACAGAAGTTGGGAGGGCATTTAAGATTACCGATGCATTGTTACCATTTTATTTGAACCGTTAACGAAAGAGAGAAATTTTCATTTGGTTCTAGTACCTTGCAATCGATGCGATATTTTTAGAAATTCGACACATGTCGTTGGAAAGGACTTCTTTTTCTGTCTTCATTAAAATTTAATACTGCGCTCAGCAGAATTGTTGCTGGAATTAGATACTTATCGGGAGATGAAGCTTTTCTGTAATTAATCGAGACGATATCAATTAGAGTTACACGTTAGGAAGTTGTGAAATTGCACACCTTTCGACGAGAAGCCATATTTTTTCTCTGATTTAGGTTTGTTAGACATTAAGAATCGTATTTTTGGAATGACTGAAGGGCAAAGATAGATTGCAGGAAAGTGAAGATATTTTTAGAGTTAAAATGATATTTTTCATAGATTTGATTAAGAGTATTGATTAATATTTTCGATTACTTTGACGTGCCTTTTTAGTTGTTTTAAATAGTAGTTCTTCTTGGCATACCCGGTACGTACAATCGCAATTCCTTGCGAACAACAGGACATGCATCGATGAAATATTAACCAAGTCGGAGCTGAAACTGATAGGTATCGAAGAATATTAGTGCAGACCACGATGAATATTTGATAACGCTTGAAAGCTTCTCAAGACATCCTACAGGAACTTCTGAGATCTTACTTGTCTCGCTGTTAGGCAGTTCGACAACATCTGGTTCCGCATGAATATCAAAGGCCACTTTGAAATCTGTTCAGATAATTAAAAGGTTCCCGTGGAACATTATCTTGGCTCGGTAAAATGTCGATGCTTCGTGTATTCATACGCGAATCTGCGGACTAGAAAGAAATATTCTCAACGAAGATTAATGGTGCTTCCACTTTTCCTTTTGTCACACAAATCCTCCTGCTAACAAAGAAAAGAATATTTTAATTTCATATATGGGTGAACAAGTTATACGTTGTTATTGCGCGAGTACAAATCATTCTGTCAACAAGTAGGATAATGTATTAACTTTATAAACGAATATAAAAATCATACATTTTTAGTATATCAATAAACAAAATTTCCACTTGACAAGTACAACGATGTATTAATTTTATCCTTGGAATAGCAGTTACGTATTTTTAATAGATCATTTCAAATCATTTTATTCACTAATAAAAGGATGGATTATCTTTATAAAGGAATATGGAAATTATACACTTTAAATACGTCAATAAAAATCTTTCAATAAAAAAAAGGATAATACAAAATTGAAGACAACAAAGAATTAAAAAGCTGGCTTTTAATAATGTATTACCACGACAAACATTTATGTTCCTATAATAAAAGATACTAAGGAAACATTTTTATCTCACAAATATTTCAATATTTTTCTAGTTGCCAGTATTAATGGTAACCACTCTTCAAAACCACCCCTTTTGACCAGCTTCCGGCAAATTTCGATTTCCACGAGAGGAACTACAAAACATATATTTTTAGAATTTTCGTATCGCTAATTTCAACATCCAGCCTTCGAAACCACCCCGTGCAAAGAGCCTGCGTTTATTTTTCACTTTCGCGAGAGAAACTCTAAAATTTTATAATTATCGTCGAGGTATTTGTATTTTAAACGCATTCAGGCTTCAAAACCACCTCTTTGCATCAATTTCTGGTGAACGGAAAAGAAGAGGCTCGATGGTCAGCCATTTGACCCGAACGAGAAGAACAGAGTGGAAACGGTGTGCGAATTTCCGCGAATTGGTGGCTGTAGGTTGGCGGGAACGACAGGCAAGGGGGTTGGGGAAAGGGGGTTGGTAGTGTGGAAAGCTCAGCAAACCCGTCGAATCGCGAATAGCGTTAATTATCGACGACGGGAAAATAAATTAACGGCGCGGCGGCCTCTGTACTGTCGCTGCGTTAGCAATAACAGGGTTGTCGGCCGTTTCATCCGGAAATAATTACCGTGAAACTGCCATAATTCCTGGCTATCCGGTTACACTGGTAACGGTCCCGGGAGCCTTTTCCGCGTAGGAAAATTGAAAGGAGAATTCTCGGCCGGTTCTTTTGTAGCCGCTCGTATATCTCTTTCCGGTGTTCGATTCGCTCGAGCGTTTCGCGGGGGCCGAATTAATCGGGAGAAACTGCGCGCGCGATTCGCACGGAATAAAAGCTCCTTTTCCACAGCGAGATGCATCGATCCCGGAAGCAAGAGAGACACAGGATCACTTGTTGTTCCGCGCCGAAATGAGGGAACCAATATTTTATCAGCGGTTTTTGTTGCGAGTCGAACGAACGCGGTCGTAAAATATCTTTGAGCAAAACTTGAATTTTGCCGCAGTAGAAATAACATTTTCACCGTTCCCGGTATTATCTTTCGTTTGGTAGAATTTATTTTAGGACGTATTGCGACGGGCTATAGTTTTTCTAGACCGGCCAAGAGATCTTGTCTACTTTGTATAAATGACCGGGAATTTAAGTTACCATCACTCTGCGAGATTAGTGGAACTTTATGTTTCTTTGTTTTTATCATATACGCCTTAGGCTAGTGAGGTTCATAAGCAGAAAGTTATCGCGTTACGTAATGGGAGAGGTGTGCGTGAAATTTTTTACTTTCAGAAATATCGAATGCTGTTTGCTTCTCGAATGCAAATTAATATTTAACGAATGTATCAATTAGTTGTGAAGGTAATTGTACTCAAATTGTATATTGGGAAGCAGGTATGTGCATTTTGGGAACATTAAATCGAGGAATATTTTTGACAAAGAATTTTGAAGATGTTATTTGTTTCTCGAATGCAAATTAATATTTAACAGGCGTATTAATGAATTTTTATCCCAATTGCACTGCAAGGTGCATGATACTTCCTCAGATTCTATATTGAGAAGTAGGTATGTGTATTTTGGGAACATTAAATCCAGGAATATTTTTGAGAAATAATTTTGAAGATGTTATGTGCTTTTCGCTTGCACATTACTATTTAGCAAGCGTATCAATGAATTTTGATCGTACTTACACCGCGGGATGTGCGAAACTTTCGCCAAACCTGATTCCAAAGTTTTAATCAATTTCGCACTGTAAACGACAGTTTAGTAAGCATGTAAGAGGGTTTTGACTGTAATTACCCAGTAAATTGCTGGAAGTTTGATGATGTTAAAACGATTCAAGTCGTTCAATGTAAAAGTATAGTACAATAGTATCGAACAATGAGTTCACAGCATACCGGAACGATTTAGTCAAAGAGAGGGCGATAAAAGGTGAGCGAATTACGAGCTTTAATTGCAATTCAACTGTCATTCGAGTCCATCTTGGTTACAACTTTTCGATTCAGTTAAAACGAACGTTACAGACGAAAGTGTTCTATCGAATTAAATCTTAGCTTCTATCGGGTATTTTCATGCGAAGTTAATTACGCCAAGAGGAAAATGCTTTAAAATCCATTTTTTAATCTGCTGAGTGGCTCCGCCTACGCGGTTCGACGATCTCGCGGAACTTTCGGTGCTTTCGGAAGTTTCTTGCTCTTTCGCAGTCAAGTTCCGAAGCTATTTCATCACTCTTTGAACAGACACTGGGTCGATTATTAGTTTCTCAACGTAAGCGCGAGCGTTTAACACCGACCGATCCCTAAAATGGTTCACGTTATCCGATCAAATCGATGGCCCGCGATAGCATCGCTCATGAAACGATTTTTTTAGATGCTATCGGCAAAATTAGAGACACTATCCTCGAGGAATCTCTATTAACCGTTATTGCATCCTGAAATTCCTCGCTCGAAGATCGGTGATTTTTTTAACGGCGTCGATGCAATTTCAGAATCGAATCGTTCCGGATAAAACCGTTCTGCGATTAAGGAATGTGCACGAAGGGATCGAAATGGTAAATTATTTTAGTCGAAGAGTACAGTTTCTTTATTGTATCAATTACTTACACGAAAATTCTCAAACTATTAAAAAATCCTGTCGAATACTTCAGAAAGATTTCGTAAATATTCAATTAAACCCTTGCCCTACAACAACGAGTCAGAATCGTGATCAAAATTTCGAATTGAATTTTCTAAACATGTATTTCCTTAATTTTCATTAAACGGAAATTACATTTTATTTAATTGTTGATCGTATACGGTCATTGGAGAATAGCTAGACACGCAGTAACTACAAATTTCTCTTTTCTTTTTGTCGTTCTACGGAGGACAAAGAAAGTCTAGTCACCATCAAATCGAAATTGTAAAATTTTTCGTTTCTAGAAAAATCCTCAGACTATTCAAAATTTGTGTTGAATATTTCAGAAAGAGTTCGTAAATATTCAGACGCTGCGAATCCTATATTTCTTGTGTTAACATTTCTAGTTTAACTAAAATTAGCCCTCGGAAAACGGATCACTTTTATTGTTTTAAAAAATAAAGTTAAGAATCTCAATTTCATACGCATAATATAAAAACGATCAGAATAAAAATATTCTATGTCGAATAAAATGTCATAACATTTCCATTAAAATTGCTTCGAGTGCAAATGGTTAAAATAATCTGAAAAACGGTAACGGTTTCACAAACGAGACAGTTTAACAAATTCAGCTGTTCTCCTAACAATTTCTAACATATAAAAATCTACAGGAAGTGTAAAAAAGTTCTAGCGAACATGTTTCACCGATCTGCTTGTAATGCGAGCAAAGTATCCCAAGAAGAGCACCCGCGAAAAAAAGCTGTTGCATGCATAAAAGCGCGAACGCTAGGCGAGGATTTAACGAGCAATCCTCTCTCGATAATTATGTAGTACGTTCGCCGGGTTTCTCTGGTAGAGATTCGACATCAGCACCGATCGAAATCGAAATCAGCCTGCATGCGAATGTGTACAGGTCCGTTGGTCGCGTGACGAACCGGAAATCCGTCTTCCAGGCAGGCAGCAGAAGGAAGCTAGGTGCCAAGGAGAATGCAACTTGTTCACGTGACACACATTATCACAGCTGGCGTGACACGAACTCATCAATTACCTCGTCTCCACCATCCTGAAAATAGAGATAGCCAGCCTTGAACTATAAACCACGGTGTCGGGATTTCCGTGAGGCCGCCGAAAACGCGTGCACATTCTTTTTCTCGTTCCCCTTGTTCTTCGCCCTTTCGCCGACGAATCTGATCGCTGAGTGGCAGCGTACTGACTGTACATTGGCAACGGTACCTTCGACAAACAATACCGTTGGATCGTACTGTATTCGTCGCCGATCGGTCGCGTTCACCGATATTTCGCCCGGAAACGAGCTTTTTCCGTGGACGGTGGCCATTCAACGACACCGCGAAGAGCTCTTATGATTTATCGGTCGAACGATCGACTTCCTCGCCGGTTTGAAAATCGTGGTCCGCGTCGTCGGGGATTTTCCTGACGGACGATCCCTGACGGTGTTTGCACGGTAGAAACGCTTCTATCGGCCGTCTGAATAAATGTCGCCCTTCCAGTTCTCGTCTCTGTCTCTCTCTCTCTTTCTTCCGCACACTTTCTGTCCCGTTCTAGGTTCAAGTGGCTTCTATGGGCGGATTAGGTCGTGGAATAATTCAGTTTGCTAACTTGGGTTCGTTTAACCCGCTGGCTTTTTAATGGAACTCATTTGAATACCTTTCCTCGGTCTTTTTCGCGCCGGTTCCGGGGTTCAAGAGCCCGCTCGAGGGTCTCACGAATTTTTTATCTATCCAGCAACGGAAATAAAATGGATATTTGGAGATTTGGTAGTCTAATACGCCGAAGGTAACCGATATTTCGACTACCGGGCTTCGTCTCCTTGATGACTTATCAGATCAGCTCGCAAATTGATTCGCCCCCGCAGTTTAACATCGAGGAAGTTTTGCTGTGGTTTAAATTCTTAATCTTTTCGGGCTACGTGGAATGTCTCGATGGAAATTGGGCTACTCGTGACCAAGCTGCAGATGCTTTTGCATTTGCGAATTGCTTTACAGAAATTTCTATATCGAGTGATCGAGATAGAGAGAAAGACAGAGATAAGTGTGTGTGGGATCTTAGGAGAAACGAAGGGGAGCTAGCCACAACGGGACGCGAATCTGGACCTGCGAATCTGGGGGTACCCTCTGCGCAACCAGACTACCAATGCTATCGACTTGAAAAAATTCTTGAACCTGGTCCAAACATCCCGCAGGGCACCTGCAAAGGTAGAAGAGTAGCATTCCAGGGGTTTGCAGAAAAAATCATTATGTCAAGCCCATTTTGGCCAGTTTTCCAATTTTGGGAGCAGCGAAATTTCAATGTTGCGCTACGACCGCAATTTGATCACTATCGACCTGAAACTTGACAGGTACACTGATTATGCATGTAAGAACACGTATGCGGAACTACAGAAAGTCAACTACGACAGTCTTTGTAAAGAAAGTTGAATCTGCTCCTATTTCAAGGGACCCACTAGTCCCTAAATATTATACAAAATTTAAAAGAGTACTTTTAAAATAATTCGACCACATAAACATTTTTACTTACATGCAGATCAACACGTAACAAATATATTCTGTTTCCTGTTTAACATCCACATGCAATAATAGCTTTTGTCTTTCGAATAAAGAAACACAAAGTTTCGCGAGTGTGACACAGTGTTCAGAAAGTATTGTCGAGGTTTTCCATTCAATAGTACCGCAGTGTTCCGGCCTGGAGGAATTTCCCGTTTAATTCAATTCCCCCAACGGAAGAGTCATTCGTTCCCAATAAAATATTTCGCAATTTTGAACCTTTCCACTGGATCGAAGTTCGAAGACGAAGCACCGTTGGAAAAAGTTTTCGCGAAGGAGGTCCCCGGCGTTGACCTCCGCGTTTCCCGAACGAATTTGTCTGACCATGGATCGATCTGGCCACAGGAACGAGAGCCGACTACGATTCCCGGTAAAATGGAAACATTTTATCTCGAGAGGCTGGCGCTCAGTATGTTTCCCGATTGCAAATGTGCTTGGACGGACCAATCGCCGAAGAAAAAGATTCGAACGCCCACCCACACAAAGATCCTTTTTTTTCTTGTTGCCGGAAAATGCCACGGAATCGACGATGAAGATTCGAGGATAGAATCAAATTGTTCTCGATAGCTTCGCAAGGGGTTTATGCGATTTTTGTATACCCTCTTCGAAAAATGAAGATTTTTGTTGCTCTAGCCTTCGGCGATAAAGGACGTTCGCACTCAAAGGAAAACGCGGCTTTTGACACGTCCGCTTCTAAATTGTAATCCATGGAAATCTGTTCGCCTGAATTTCTGAAATAAAATGGCGACAGACGGTTCTAGGTTCACAGTATTTACCAAACTGCGAGTATTACTGTATTTCAATTGCCTGGAAATTAATATAATATTGTTACGAATATAGGTCGAGACTATCGATACAATACGTGAAATAATCTGCGTTACACTGTCGTTTTAACGACGTTGTAACGAGAGCAGAGCAGAGTCGGCTATTAGATTTCGCCGTGCCTGGGCGTAATACACAAACCTTCCCCTGTAAAATAAAGATTATGCTGGTAGTAACAGTGTTTTCGATAATGCTGCGATCACGCGGTCGCCCACGTAACAATATTTAAAAATGTTATTGAAGGTATTGTAAAAATCAATTTACATTTTAATAAATGTGTTTCTTTGCGTGTACGTAATAGTTGCAAATTAAAAAAAAGTTTGATCTATCGAAAGATCAGTAAAAAGTTTTCCTGATGCATAAAACATAACATTTCTGACAAAAAATAATTCCTAAGATACGCGACTAATATTAAATACGTGTTAAATAATTCAATTTTTGCGGAAATGTTTAAAACTCTGCAAGAAAAGCACAGAAATGGAGATTGTAATAAAAGTGGGGGATCGAGATGACTCTTCGAATGACCGTTTCTCGGTAAAACAAAATGGAGGACGCAGGCAGCAGATTCTCGCGTGATAAATCGGTTTTATCGTCCTGGAATCGCGACGGGCCGAGTTTCGTGAAAGAACAACATTGGAATTAATTCGGGAACGCTCTAAAACGTTCGGGATAGAGGAATCCTGCACGATTTTCGGGAGGAAGCCGCCGGTGAGGTTTTTCCTCGTGAAAAACTCGCGAAAGTTTTTCCTCGGGAATTAACGGGGCAGTTTAACGAACAGCGGAAAAGGCAGGGCGACAACGGCCGATAGATTAATTGAAAAATCGGTACACCCGGCGATCGTAAAATATACATTTTATAGGGTGGGCTGACGGGGTGATTTCGCAACGCGAACTGGGCCCCGTTGTTCTCGTTAATTTTTAGCGGGTTCCCTTTTTCCGAAAGACAAATGGTCCTACGGATTCGTCTAGGTTTGTTGAGTTTGTAAATGTGCTCCACAACTGCTGCAATACAGGATTCTAATTTTTGTTCGATTTTTATAGCTTCTTCTTTAGCACTCCGTGCACTTGTAGCGAAAGGATTTTAAAAACGAATAAATTATTTTCTTTTGTTTTTAGGAAGAAGTAGGGCTTATAATAAAAATCATGATAAAGCAATTGCTGCGAGCATAAAATAGAAATAACTCGTAAGGTAAGCGGTTAAATGAATTTTTCAGTGACAAGTAGGCTACGAGTATCGTTGCAAATGTTCTATTTCAGATTTCATTCGGTCAATTTAATTTTACGCACGACAACGCGCGTGCAAAGTTAAAAGATCTAATTTCCCAGACGAGAAAGCACAGGGACAGTAAAATGCAATATTTTATTTAGCTCTCTTCAATCTCCTTTGCATGAGGTCCTGCAAAATGCGTAAACATAATCCACACCCATTTTCACAAATTATTTTCAACAAGACTGAGAAATTTATTTCGCCAACCGGAAGTCTCAGTTTTATATTCTATGAATTTATGAATGAATAAAAACGCACATTGTCGTGAAATTACATCGCGGAGATAAAGCAATGCGGAACTCCGCGACTTCACGAAATTTCGAGAAGTTGAGTTTCGAAAAATGATTTCAGCGAAAATATGTGGTCAGTTCTATTGTTTTAGTGGAAATCACGAAATTGAGGAAGCATTAGCGGAGAAAGAGGATCATTCTTGTTCACGTTACCGTGTTCTTTACCTTGGATGGGGAATTTTCAAGTTTATTTTTCGACGTCCTTCCTGAAGAAGAGTTTCCTGTTTCTTCGCGGGCGAGTGTACGTTCCGAAGACATCTTTTTCTGCGTACTAGCTCATCCTCTATTCTTCATCAACAACTACGGCGACAGAGAGACAGTGGCGTAAGTGTTTTGTCGCTCCGCTTCTAGTTTTAAGTATGAAAAATGGCAGGGATGGATGATCCGATGGAAAGAAACGATACCTGTTACTAAGCGAAGAGTAATGATCGCCAGATCGTCCTTCTAGTTTCGAAATTCGGCTTCCTTCTATTTTGCCAAGCAGTCCGAACTTCGTCGATCCCCTCTTTAACAGAAGTTAACTCTTTTTCCGCGCGCAAAAAAATCGACGTCGTAAAAATTTTCGACTTTCCCTTCAATCCGAAAATGTATTCAAATATCCGAACGCATTCTACGCTTCGTAGAATAATTTACATTTTTCCCGGGCGACTTTTTGCTTCGCTTTGAACAGCGGTTCTCAAATCCATCGACGTAACAAACACATTTCCCAACTCTTCTGAAATTTTATACTACGGCTCAGGATTATTCCGTCGCAATCCAGCTACAAACTCCGGTCACAACTTATAATGGTTTGTACATTCACGAGAACTTGCCTTTAACTCAGACCTTCATTAGATTTCAGTCAAACGTTCTCCTTTTGTGGAAAATTCAACACGTCGACGCTACTGGAATTTCTTTTTAGGATTCTCTTTTCATCTTTTTATTCACTTCTAATGGGGCTCGTTAATTTCTTCAGTGTGTTACAGGGGGCGAAGATCTCTTTAAATTCCCTTCTCTCTTTCCCTAGATCCCCTTATTTTCTTGCTAACTTCCCTTAGATCCCTCCTCTTCCCTTATAATTTCCCCTTGCTTCTCTTCTTTTCTTACATAAAATTTTTATTTCAATTTCTTCTCTGCCTCAGATCCTCCTCTTCCTTTTTTCCTACGATGACCTTTCCCTTGCTCCTCCTCCTTTCGCACCTCCAATCTCTCCCAAATCGGTTGCCTCTCGAAATTTCCGTGTTCTTAAAAATTAGATTTAATCAAACCCCGCAGCTGAGAACCACTGTCATCCATTCACGCCCCCGCTATTAAAGCGATGGCCGCGGTATCGCCAGGCGGTGTTCGCCGAGAAAAATCAAACCTAGGGTTTTATCGCTGGATTCAAACCAGGCGGAAGATAAAGTTCCAGGGATGGCGGCGGCGGCGTCCGTTTCCGGTGGCAGGGCGTCGCTTCGCGTCTCGTCTCGTCGCGCTCGCGGTTTCCCCGTTGAAACTTAATCCCATCGAGGCTCGGTGGCTGCGATCGTCATCACGGAAACTCGACGCCTCGTCCGTCACACAGTACGATTTCCGTGCCGACGAAAAACCGTGGTGCTCCGCACGTCGATGCGACAGGCCGCTAACCCTGCGCGAGCTCTTCGGAAACGCTCGGCGCGCTTCCGTTTCGAGTCCCCGAAACGGAACGCCACTGCCGCGGACAGAGATTAAAGGTAATTGAATATTCTGGCGATCCAGCTGGCACCAGACTACGAAGAAGCATTAACCGTGGCTCGAGTGGTTGCTTATGCGAGCGTGCCTTCGCTGCCATTTGTTGGCCGGCCGCCATTCGCGTACACTTTAGTTATCAGGCGACAGGCGCGCGCGAAACTTTTCGCGCGAGCCGCGCCCAACGCGAACACCAGCAGCCTCTTTATTTTTATTCGACTGTTTTCAAATGAGTCTGACGTCGCACCCTGTGGCAGCAGACTCGTAAGCGCCGTCCAGTTAATTCCATCTGCGAAATTAACATTTAATCAACCAACTTTCGATCGCAAGGTTCTAAATTAATCCTCCTCGCATCTCATAACAATCTTCAGCAATTTAGCCCACGTTTCGTTCAAGTTAATCGCTCTCAGAGGGTGCGCGACTACTTTTTACATTCACTGTATTTAGTATTAAAAATCACGAGAAGGTGACTGTTCAATTTTTTAGCTACATTTTTAAATAATATATACTCACGAAAGCAAATCTGTCGACTCTGTCCTCGTCGATGCAACTTCACAATTTCAATAATCTGTGGATGAATCTTTACAATAAGAAATATTAGCATCAAATACACAGTCAATCCTTTAGACTTTAACACTTTTACTGCCGAACTAATGACCTCAAAAATTCCACAAAATCAAAGTAATTTATTTAATAAAGTTACAATTTAAATTGTAAAATGTATGACAGATGGTTCACTTTCAACCTTCTTGTATTCTTCAGATATCATCTAAATTGAGTGAAACGGATATATTAACGTAAAAATTTACTTTTAAACATGGACAAAGAATTATGTCACCCACATATGGGTGACATGGCAGTCAAAATGTTGAAACAGAACGAGTTATCGATACGTTTCCTGCAAGTTGCTAGAAAATCTGCTTTCGTATGTTTCGTCATCGAAAATTCTGCAGTAAAAGGGACTGATTGAAATTTACAAACCGACGTCTTCTATTTCGACCAGAGAGTGAAGATCGCGTACACTTTAACCATTTGCATCAGTTCAAAACAATGTAATTCGATAACTGAATATATTGAGGACAGTCTCCCTTATTTCTGAAGACTCTCCACAACCTCTAAGATTTTTAATTTCATTCTCGTACCTAATTCTCCAAAAATGATCCTTTTTTCTTCAAATTTCTTCATAACAGCGACTGCATAGCGATTCTGCTTCGGAATTCTTGTGTCAAGTACGCGCCTCGCCACGGATTAAAAATTTTGTTGAACATTCTTGGCATTGTCGGGCGTCCGTAATTGCTCGGTAACACTTTTTGGTTTACCGTGGCGGCGCTGATCCAGCAAAGGTCTCAGCAAAACGAGCATCGTGAATCTCCGTAGGCAGGACTTCAATCACGCCGAGGACACGTTCTCCCAGTCTGGATCGAATCACGGCATACGCGTCCGGTCGCAGGGCTCGTTAAGTCAAGCCACGGCAGACCGTTTTCACCCCTTGTCGGTCACGCAAAATGGAAAGTCGCGGTCTAACCTTGTTCACAAGCATCGATTTCTAGCTAGCAGCACTCGCGACTCGGTTGCATGCGCATCCTTGACTCTGGCAACCTTTCCGTATCCGGGAGGTCAAGGCCGTCAGGTGCGAGATTAGTCATTTGGGAGGTTCCTCGGCTAGGGACGATGGAAGGTCCTCCTCCATTGTGAACGCCGAGGATCTTTATGCTGGATCGCGTGAGACCTTTTCTTTAGACTGTTTAATGAGCGAATGGTAATTGTCCCCTCTATTTCCGGCGCCGTAGAGGTCGTCGGTATTAATAAGACTGGTGAAATTGCATTTTTCGCGCAATGCGAGCCTGTTCTGTTTCCCCTCGGCCCACGAATGCTTCGAAGAACGTTTTCGCTCGCGATTCGACGCTGATCGTTGATTTAATCGTGTCCAGATGGATGATTATGACTTCGTACAGTTCCTATTTATACAAACAGAATTTTCGTTCTCTGAATTTATTCTGTGCTATTTTAAAAATCTTTTTCTATATTCTAGCTTTGCACCAATTTCGAATACGTGAACATTTAAGTTTAAATGTCTCTTTTATTTTCAGTCATTTCAACAGGCTCTCTTAACAATTGTTTGCAAGTTTCAATAAATATCTGCATACTTGAAATATTGCTTACTAACGAACACTAAATTATTCCGACTAATGTAATTGTTAAAACGACGACTGTATAAATATATATATAAATTCTCGGAAGTTTTTCTTGATGCCAGGGATTATTTGAGGTTTAATCGGGAATGTTTGGAGAATGTTATACCTTGACGTCTAACAATAACTTTAGATGGCCGATTATTTTAAATTAAATCTGACAAGAACATTAAACAATCTCACAGAAGAAATCTGTGAAGTATTAAGTAGCTCGAAAAATTTCAACGTGTAGATTTAATACTGTTAAACACCACGAGCATATATTAACAACGCGATCATCTCTTCGTGAATATTTTATTGTCTACTAATCTTCCTTTCACCTAACCACGCAACACGCTTTCGCCAAGAACTACATTGAATTTGCATTTTGCAGATTACTCGATAATAAATCTAACTTTTGGGACAATCTAATAGAAAGAAAAAATTTATATTTGAATGGGTATAAGCTTACGAAAAGACCGAAAACGTTTACCGTTGAAGATCTAACCGCGTCGATCGCAGAATTTCATATTTTAAGCACAGAATAACGATAATAGCGAACTCGAATCGCGTTTATAAAAATTGCATGGAGCCTGCCAAAATTGAGCGCTCCCCCAGGGTTTATGACAGCTTTGAGATTATTAGCATCCCTTCGTTTTAGATTCTATTCCGAGAGAGGGCAAATAATTTTTCTCGCAGAAAAAAAAAAAGAAGGAATCGGCGCAAGGAGAACATGGTCCAGGCCCGGCAGCCGTAAAATATCTCCGGCTAAAAATTCATGGAAATCGATAAGCAGGGACGACTCGAATCTCCATAAATCGTATCGCGGATGGGGGTTAAAGTTCGATTTACGTGACTGCGGTACATCGATTCGAACACCGTCGAACAGCCCCCCTCCCCCGTCTCACCCGCCGCAGCGCACCATGGATTCCCTATTTTTCGAGTGTCGTATATCTTTATTATCATCTGTAATGCGATTGTCAGGAATTTCGCGGCTCGGGCCCATCGCTCCGAAATCTTTATTGCATCGGCGAGGCGTGCAAGTCCGCAGGTCGGAATATTATTAGCATAAAAATGCGGCCGTGCAAATCACGATTTTCGCGGGATATCCACTCGGCGAAGCTGTGACCAAGTCACTTCATTATTTCCGGTCGCGAGAACCATTGTATTTCACGATCGGCGCCTCGAAACGATCGCGAAGACGTTTCTCGCGAATTTGATGCAGCTTCTGTCGCTTTTGTTAATTTTTCTTTAGCATAGTTGGTTCATTTGTTTTGGTTTCTATTTTATATATTTCCGAGGTTTAAAAATTTTCACATTAACGAAAGTTGGTAAATAAATCCTTTATTCTCAATTGTATTAGCTTCTGTAAATTAAACGCGAGTGAAAATCCTGAAGAATTCTATCCAACTCTGTACATTAATATCATTGATAAAATGTTATAAACCGTAGGCGCGTATCTACAGTATAACCAATAATTGTGAATTATCGAGGGCTAATTAGATTATCGAAAGCAATGTTGCAACGAACGTAAACTTATTATATCGTGAAAATGTTCCTCACGAATTTGATGCAACTTCTTTCGCTTACGATGAAAATCCTTTGATTTATTATAGGTTTATTTATAAAAGAATACTTTCATTAATTATAATAGAATACTTTTAGCGTACACGTGTGTTCTTTCCGTCGTTCTACTCTGAACTGCCCTCGCTTGTTCTCGCTGGCGAGACGCAATTTTCGTAGCCGCCCCTGCTTCGTCCGTACTCGCACGTACACTATCGTGTTAATATCTAGATACTTCACACACATGTGAACATTCATTCACACAACACACATTCCCACATTATTCATTCTAGCTATTTTGTTAATTTTTCCGTTAATTAATTAGCACCGTTGGTCCATTTAGTTTTATTTCTATTCTACATATTTTCGCGTTTAAAAATCTTCACATTAACGAATGTTGGTAAATGAGTCTTTTATTCTCGATTGTACTAGCTTCTGTAAATTCTATCCAACTCTGTACGTTAATATTATTTTAAAAATTTTACAAACCGTAGGTGCACGAAATCTACAGTATAACAAAAAATTTTTAATTATCGCATACTAATTAGATTATCGAACGCAATATTGCAACAAATGCACACTCATTACGTGGCGAAGATGTTCCACACGAATTTGATGCAACTTCTTTCGCTTATGATGAAAATCCTTTGATTTATTCATTCAAGCTATTCTGTTAATTTTTCCTCAGTTTTTCTATTTTTTCCTAGTTGATTTGGTTTCTATTTTATATACTCTCGCATTTGAAAATTTTTATCTCAACGAGAGTGTTTGTAAAATGAATCTTTCATTCTGAATTGTATTAGCTTCTGCCAATTAAACGCGGGTGAAAATCCTGGAGAATTCTATCGAACTCTGTACATTAAAATCATGAAAAAAAATGTTATAAAGCGTAGGTGCGTGAAATCTACGGTATATCCAATAAATGTAAATTATCGAGGGCTAATTAGATTATCGAACGCAATGCAATCATGTCGCAACAAAATGCATAATCATAACGTAATATCCCAATAAGTATCACTGAGTAATAATTATCTTTACTATTATTATCATCATATTGCATATCTCAGAGTAAAAATCAATTTGTACATATGCCTTCGACCATCGGTATCTGGTCTGCACAAAATATTTCCAGTTTGTTCGCGCGTCAAACTGGACGTTGAAAGGTTATCCGCATCCAGAAAAATACTGCAGCCCTACGAGAAACGCTTGGCGAGATTTTTAATTCGACGCGTTCGATTGATTCAGGGCGGTCTAGCGAGCAGTATCAACTGTACCGAACGTCCACGAGGATTAGGATTATTTCCGTTTGCCGGAATCGGTAAATGTAACTCTACCATTACTACCGGTTTAACACTAAACCCATCACAGCCAGTCAAACGATCTTTTACAAATTTTTTATTTCACAAAACTTTCAATCACAAGAATCGATTCAACAGATTTCTTTATTCAATCGTATATTGTACTAAGTGTTCTGCAGAATTTAAATAAATTCAATCTTGTTATTTTTAGAAGAAAGTACACACCAGCCAGTTTTAATTGTCAAATCAAATGACCTTTTTCATATTCTTCATTTTGCGATTATTGAAATTATAAAATTGCCTTTGCAGGTATCGATTGAATAGATTTCTTTATTGAATCGTCTATTCTCGTAAAACTTGTATAAAATCTAAATAAATGAAATGTTGTCATTTTTATAAGGCTATATACACTACACATGATTAATGCTCGGTAGGTTTAGTGTTAAAGGCATCCAGCGCACAAGATCATTTGCTGTCCACAAATAGAGTATAAAACTTTCAATTCCGAATCGTATTCTCGGTAGCACAGATTAATTCATCTTTCCGCGGCTAGGACGGTCGATACCGCGGACCTCGGGAACATCGCGAGTAGAAAAAGAATGTATTTTGGACGTAGCATATAAATTTTTAGCTCATTATTCAGAACAATTCGGATAGGTAGTTATTTAATAGTTCTTTATAAGTAGATACATAAATCAATTCGAATATTTTAATGAATTTTTTAACGAGATAAAATATATTTATAATTGAGTTAAGTACCTATAAGTAAAATAAAAATAGTTTCTATACATTGTACGAATAAGGAGTGGAATTTTTCTCGTAAATGCATAAAATTGATTTACAGGAAAATAATTTACCTTTTCTGAAACCTCCTAATACGTTCTCGACAACGAAAATGTTATCAATAAGTATATATTTCATATTTTCTAATAAATCAGTCAGTTTTGCTCGCAGCAAAATCACATAGCTCGAATAGAACAAACAGAGCCGCTGACAGCAATTGAAACAACTAAAACGGAGCAGATGCGAACGATTAAAATTAATAGAACTAAATAAAATGCTTTAAGCGAAACGAATAGAAACTCGATTCTTTCCCGAAAGTTCGAGATGCGCGTTGCAATTACGGAACTGTCGATGCTTTATCGCTAGACACGGAAATAAAGTAGAAACCGAAATTTCTAAAATCCAGAAAAATTCACCGACCATTCCACAATTATTCTATTTCCAGTTTCAGTTATTACAACTCAGGAAACCAGCGCACTTACAACTCGCGCGGATAGAGCTCGAATCTCCTTTGTAGTTCAAAACCCTGGGACACGGTGTAATTTGTTGTCCATTCGCGACACTCGCTCGATAAAGAATATCGACGCTCTCTGTGGGCTTTCATTTGCGTTGCCGATGGTTTGTTTTGTTCGTCCCTTAATCTGACGAGGCCGTGAAAAAGTGCATGCTTTTTTTTTTCGCGCGGAAAAATGAAATTTCATAGCGCACGGGAGACCCGGTGGCGGCAAAATCGGCCGAAGGTAAATAAAACGAAAACTAACAGCGCGTAAAGGGGGGGTCAAGAGGTCGATGGTGACGAATAGGGTAGAAACAGAGAGAGAAAGGGGTGCTTTTACGTATTCGTCATGCATTCGAGCGAGTCGCGTGCCAGAAATATCTAATTCGTGGCAACGCGGTTCCCCTTATTACTCGAGCGCGCGAAAAACGAATTTCCTTTGATCATTTCGGGAATTGACAAGAAGCAGCAATCGGGACGATTGGTCGAAAAATTTAAATAGTTCCTGGACCACCCGAGGCACTCTGCTGTTTATTTTGGACCCAAAATGGCGCACCGAGTTGGTGGCGCTGTCGGAATGTCCGAGTATCGAATTCCGCGGTGTGGCGAAATGGGGCTCTGCAATTTTTCAGATAAAAACTATGCGGCGGTTATTTTTGAAATTTTTTAAACATTTTGTATCTCATTTAAGGAACAAGGCCTAATTGTGTCGTCGCAAAATCTTTGACAGAAACGGAGATATTTAGATATTTATATGAACGAAAATCGGTAGAAAATTAGGCTTTTAGTTTCGAGTGTCGAATTCCGCGGTGTGGTGAAATGGGGCTCTGCGATTTTTCAGATGGAAAACTATGCGGCGGTTATTTTTGAAATTTTATAAACATTTCCTATCTCATTTAAGGAACAAGACCTAATTTTGTCGTCGCAAAATCTCTGACAGAAACGGAGATATTTGGACATTCGTATGGACGAAAATCGGTAGAAAAGTAGGCTTTTAGTTTCGCTTTTTCCATTTCCTCCATTTTATTTGCTTCCAGGCTTACATTACCGATGCAAAAAGCTTCCAATAGTCTGCAGGCGTGATAGAAATCGCGAAACTTGCCGAATATTGGAAAAATTACGAGAAGAAGGGAAATGGCGCATCCTAATATTTTTTATTTCGATTATTGAGATTGTAAAAGTTGAGATTGTTGGATATACACGATTAAAGGAACGGCTAAAAATGTGAATAGAAACGTTCTCGTTGTCGTTACAACACGATGGAAGATATTTGCTTTCAGTGCTCCGTAAACCTAATGTTAATTGAACGTGCCAGGTAAACGTTGTAAACTCGACCAAATTGGAAGTACGGGTTGTAAGACTAAGAGATTGGACGGCAGATTTTTATTTGTGCGGAAGACGCATGGGCGGCCGTTAAAACAAATAACGAGGACACACAATTAGCAAAATAAGAGGAAAACGGATGACTACGCGGGCTGCGCGTGATGGATGAGGGGGATAGTTGAGGAATGATGGATAACAAATGTCCGGGCGGACTCCGGGAGGCTAGAAAGAGGTGAGCAAGATGGGTATCGGTATGATGGATAGAAAATTCAAGACGGAAATAACGAGTCATCGTAAACAATAAGTTCGCGAAGAGGTGGTATTAACTGCTTTCTGAAGATGTGATTAAAACGAAACGGTGGTACAGAGACAGAAACGAGGAGAAAGCACCATTGTCAACGTCTTAAAGAAGTCTTAGAGGCCGCCGGTTAAGATAGAAGCGACGGTATGCGGTTGGAAACAGAATGAATCTCGTAATATACAATTTAATAACAAGAGTCGGAGGGCTGTAATCAGGGCTGTGTAAAGTCTTGGAGTGTCTCGATCACTGACGTTAAGCGGCTTGCGTCAGGGTCCAGACACACAGGGATGGGTGACCGCTCATAAAGTATTTTCTCCTTTTGGTTTTTCCTCCTGCAATTTCCTCCGAGTAAATGTGATTGACGGAGAAGAAGGTATGATGAATCCCAGGATTTTTCGAGCGAGAAAGATTGTGGGACACGATATTTGGTACGAAGAAGAAATATATTGGTGGCTTGAATTTGGTTTGGAGAAGAGAGAGATATGATTTCGATGATTAACGAGCTACAAAAAGGGCCCAATGGTTTATTTGGAACGGACGATGCGAGATGGTCGTCGCGTATTCTTCTTTGAGTCAATTCGTCAACTGGACTTATAGGATATTCTTTCAATTCGTGAAATCTCTTCAATAATTAGTTCGATGACTTTGAATATCAGATTCTAGGTTCAGAGATTAGGGGCCAAACTCAATCGATAATTTCAGATGGTCTTCTGAGTCATTTGATACTGACCTTTGGATAATCCTGGCTTCGTGAATCCCTTTCACAATACAGGTTGATTTTGACGTTTCGACTAAGCTTATAAGTATCAAAGATTAGGGGGTCAAACTCTAATCCATGATCTCAGTCGGTAGTCCTTGTTTGAGTCATTTGACTCTGAATTTTAGGGAGCTCCTTCGCGTTCATGAATCCTTGTTATAATTAACGCGTTTCGTGCTAAGTAATTTTTCCTCGAATTTTCATCCAGACCGTTCAATATATAATGAAACATTTATATGTCGAAAGATAAACCTCCCGGAACTCGCGCGTTTCCTCGACACTCGTCGCGTTCGTCGAGTGCCCTGACTGTTTGACTCTGCGAAGTTATTCATCTCGATTCTTCCAGTGCTTACCAAAATCTGCCCGCCTATCTCGGGCCATCGAGGGCCTTGCCTTGCATTCTCCCCACTCCGCAGAGTCACTCCGTCCACGTGCACGCATTCCAAAGGAGCCGACTTTGTTTATCGCGGCCGATCAATCGTTTCAAGAGAAACCGATCCCAACTGTCGCGGCCGATCAAACATCTCGGCCGCGCTACAATGTAAATACACGCGCGGGCACTCGGCAACCGACTCCGGCAACTTCCAACAGCAAATGCTTAACCTATGATCTTAAAGAAAAACTTAAATCGACGACATATATATTATTATAAATTTATTTGCTTCGTTCTATACGAAAAGTTTTATAATGTCTTATTCTTATAATCTGGGTTCTACATGCTTTAATTAAAAACTTATTATGAAATGTATCTTTTTAGAAGATTAAATAAATACGCCGTCGTGTACCACCGGCGGTACACGTGGCACGGATCGTGTTAAGGTCAACCTCGAAGTTTCGAACGAGTTTGTAGAACTTAAGGAAACATTGAAACAGATTCGATTGGCAAGGATATCTTCGAAATCGAAGAACGCGCATTAATAATAATCTCCAAATTAAGATTGATTTGAAGTTTCGGATAAATTTTTAAGACGGGCGAGATACTCAAAAGCGAAACATCAAATATCTCAAAATCAAGAACGAGGATTCAAGCTAACTCTTAATGGACGTACATTGGAAGCTTAAGGCTAATCTGTCTGATTCCTAGTTCCTACTTTTCACAGAGTTAGGAAGATCCCCGGGATCGGTTATTGTTCCCAGCGTCTGCTGGCACGTATAATAAGGCTTAGAAACCCGATCGGTTCAGAGTCATTAACGTGCCTCGAGACTGTCAGTAGCGTTTCCGACGAGTAAGGCCGACGCGATGCACGGAAAATGAACGAGTTTCCGCGAAGAAGGGGTTGAAAATTCTGTTTCTAGCTCAGCCGGAACGTTACAAGACACCGAAGGACTTAGCTACAAGTATCAAGGAAGCCTGTAACACGATCCAATTCAGTTTATTGCCTAGGTAGAGCTTTACATGACGTTGAGAATCTCAAATTGGGTCATAAATGCAAGCCTAAAATTGAGCATTCAGCGCAGAGATGCAACGATCGAGAACGCTGCAACGACGATGGAATCTCGTTTACTGCCTAAGTAGAGCTTCACAGGATACCGAAGGTCTCAGATTTACCTGGATCGCAAATGCCACTTAAAAACCGAACGCGAGTGTAACAGAAAAAGAATCGGTAACAATGTAACACAACACCAGGGAAGATCTGTAATCGTGAGGGAATCAACAGAGACTCCGAAGGATGGTAGAAGAGCATCGTATCGCGGAAAGACAGAAGGAATCCTCGCCGCAATGAGGCACCCGTATCAAAACGTTGTTTTTCCGGAGCACACCGGCGGCGTGGGAGTACAAGGCAAGAGGGAATGAAGAATATCCAAAGGTAAAGAAAATGGAAACAAATGCTTGGCAGCGAGCAGGATTGGTGGGAGGGTGGTGGAAGGTGGAAAAGCAGAAGAAAACGAAACGGCTATGGAATAGTTGCGGGTGGAGGAGGAGGAGGAGGAGCAGGGTAGAGGGGATAGAATCGGAGAAACGCGTGTTCGAAAACACGGACACCTATCCTGATCAAGAAAGATCGAGAAAGCAAAGGGGACGCTGAGGATGGGGACACAGAGAGTAGAGTTTCAAGCGGAGAGACAAGGAGAGAAAGAGAAACTAGGGGTACGTAGGGGGTGGAGATCCGAAAAGAGAGAGCGGTACTCGCGAGAGACAGAGAGAGAGAGAGAGAGGGAGAGAGAGGTGGAAATGGAGAGAGAGAA
>CM052089.1:13935371-13954212 GCA_028453745.1 Agapostemon virescens
CCATAGAAGCGCCATTCGAGTGCTAAGGGTTAATGTCCTGTTGACTCCCGCGAGAGTTCGAACGCCGTGACTCGTGCTGACCAACACTCGAAATAACGAGATCCTCGAATCAGAGCGAATCGATATACAACGCCAACCATGAAGTTTGTTATCGCGCTCCGAATTCCATGGTTGAACCAGGCCTTCTTTCGCTTCGCCAGTTTCGTCGAATCTTCCGGGGCAGGCTGTTGTTATCTTATTATCGGCGGCATTGTCCCAGAAGTTGAACGGCGCCGCTCCAGTTGTCCCGTTTGTCGAGGCCAGGGCTTGGAAAAAGGGACGATTTTCATGAGCGAAAAGTTCATTTGCCTCGGAGCGAGGCGCGGCGAGGCGCGACGGAATGAAACGAAACGCTTGTTTCATTCGGCCGTTTCGCAAATCGGCCGTGCACGGTTCGGTGTCGCGTGGCTGCCTCCATTTTCATCGTCGACGATCGTCTCTTTCTCTCCACCTACCGTACACTCTCGGCGACTATTATCTGCGGGCCCTGTTCCCGCTATTGTCATTTTTTTGCTGGAACAATTTGCAGGAAGTATGAGCCCTGAATGGAGGAGGACCCGGCGCGGTCCGAGATTTCTCTTCGCATTCAATCCGCATGCCTCGGGATCGCCGTGCTGGTTAAATCGGAATTAGGGTGAACACGTCTCGGTGTACTCCAATCATCTCCCGTAACATGTTTGCCATCAGCTCGAATGATACTCCTAATAATTTCGCTCTTCCGAAAGGCAATTTCTCCTGAAAACGAAATATGTTAATTTGTTTCCTCCAGGGAACTAAAGATTTCTCATTTTCTAACGCTTTCCATTGGAAAGTGTTTAATACTGGAAGTATCGAAAGATGAATCTAATGATATACATTGCTTTGTAATAACGAGACTGCATCTATTGTAACATGTACGTCATTAACCACCTAGGCACGGCTGCATATTGCGCAGGACTATTTCTAGGACTATTTGTTTTTGATAACTGAATTATAATTTTCTTTTAAGATGTAATGCATACACTTTAACTTTAATAATTTTGGAATAAAGTTTTCGATAACTAAGTTATAATTTTTCTTAAATATGTGATGCATATACTTTAACTTTATTAATTTTGAAATGAAGATTTTTATAACTAAATTATAATTATTCTTAAATACGTGATGCATATACTTTAACTGTAATAATTTACTTTAATAATTAATGATACAATTGAGTCTGCTCAAGCCACTATAGTGGCACATCGTAATATAAGATTACATCCTCGAAAGACACTGTAGTGGCGCGTCGTGCCTAAGAAGTTAACACGTTAAGCGCTAATACATGATTCAAACGCTAAAATCTTCCCCAAACCTTCCTCTTTAACACGTTAAGCGCCACGCCGGTCCCTAGGGACCGGCGACAGATTTTTCGTTCTGCTATCGCGGCGCACGTTACGTTACCCGACTGTTTATACTCTGATTCGTCTATCGGCGAGCGGCCCGACAAGGCCCGCCTGATGGCTAACCGTGGCTTGAACGAAACGGCACAGAAATTCGGCGTGGCGCTTAACGTGTTCAAGAGGAAGGTTTGGGGAAGATTTTAGCGTTTGAACCATGTCGATAGCTCTAATAGTTTCACCGGGGCACGACTTCAAAGATTTGACAAATATTGCCACAAAATCGCTAAATATTGAAGGTAACCCCCTTCTTAAAATCGCGAAAAATCTTTAGGTCTCCGATTCTTGTGTAATTTTGGTTACACGTTTCTAGATGGATAGGCAGAGTGTGTGCCAAATTTTAGCTCGATCGGAATCGAATTGTAGTCGTGGCACGACTTTGAAATTTCGGAGCGTCCATCGCGAAAATGGGAAAAATTGGGGTTTGAATTTATAGTTTCACATCTCATTCAGATGGAGATTCTACTTTCCTTTTCCATGACTTTAAACGGGAGCATCGGCGTACAAGAAGCTTTCGTTAGCACTTGTAGAACGTTACCGGAAGCCCGCATGCAAAATTAGAAGCTAATTAGCCGAACGTACCGCGAATTTCCATGGCCTTCCTAGAAAAAAAACTAGTTTCACGAAAAACGCGCTTAAACTTCCAGCGGGCTTCCGCTACTTATAATTTTTTCGTTTTGTTCAAACTGAAAAGTAACCGGGATAAACTTTAATTTAAGCATTGCAAAGTTTTTCCTTCTAACCGAGACAAAAAACACACTGAAATTTTCGCATTACGAGATAGCGTGTTTGTTTTAGAATTCGCTTCCAATAAATCTCAACAGGGAGAGTGCGACGAGGCTCTAAGAAGCTCTTAGAGGCTGTAAGAAGCTTTAAAATGTTAAATGTTAAAATTTTTACATTTACAACGCAACATTTAATCTAATAAATCCCCTCCAAACTAACAATAAAAACTGCAAAATTCCCTCCGGTAGCTGCCGGATTTTTTTTTAAATTCCGCCATTTTAAATGTCAGCAGAGGCTGAAACTTTTAGATAACTAGCAAAATATCAAAAACAATTGAATAAAGAATAATTTGTTTAATCACAGAGTCGTATCAAATTTTGTATCTTTCATGCTAAATATTTGTCGAGTTCTCAGGATTCGGAATAACAGCGTAGGAACGTTATCGAGCGTAGAATGGCGGCTGTTGCGAACGCATTAGACTATCGCCGGACGTGACATAGTCTCGCGAATTTTTGACGAGCTATCGCGCATAGTTCGCAGTCGGTACTATCGAACGCGGGACATTTATTGGTAATAATTTCGTAGCGTGGCGCAGTGCATCGATAAATTCCGTACGACCGTGCGTTTTACAATCTGGCTCTGGAGCTGCAGTTGCGCTTCCGTAATTCAATCGAAATTTTCGCGGAAACGCTCGTCGCACGGTGTACAGAAACCGAAGTCACAATTCCGCTTATGCCGCGTCGAACGGCGCGCAATTAACCGTCATTAAAATATTTAATAATTCGCGTACGCGCATCGAGCATGGAAAATCTACGGTTCACTGGAACAACAATAACCCGATGATAAAGTTTCGGGGCACACGCGTAAGCCAGGACCCGATCTCTCGCGGTGAACACGCCTCGTCCGTTCATTAGAATAATCAAGAGTAAAAGTTTTGGGGCAAAACCGAGAACGCGCTTTATTGTTAACGGGAATTAATGTAAAGCGGCGGATTCGGCTCGATGTTATCGAACGTCCGCATTGTTGCCAACGTCAATATTGCGCGTGCGTGTTAATTTTAATCGCGCTCTCGATAATATATATTAGCCGAGTGCTGAAGTTTCCCCGAATTCCTCCGCGAATGAATATTGCGTTGCCGAGCTGAAAGCAATTTATAGGACCAATTTAACGGCGAAAAAATCGAACGTTTATCGTTACACTTGACGTGTAACGTATTGTGCAAAGGAAATGTTAATGTTTCACCATGCGTGTGTGGTGAAAAATATTCGTATAGAAATGTGTACGCTTGTTCTTTTCTGTAAACTCTAAGTTAAAGAATTTTACACTGATTTGTGGATCTTTTCAACGCCTTGTCATAGCTTTTTTCTTTTTCATTTTCTACTAAAGTTATGGTCTTCGTCGCTAAAGATGTAACAGAAGAGGAAAGACAATTTATATCTTCTTTACTGCTACATCTACTTCAATGCTTAAGTATTGATTACAAATTAACGACATTTGATTTCGTCTAAAAAGAAAAGCGTAATATTTATATTTGTTAGACTTTATTTAAAATCTTCAACACTAGTCTGACTCGTCTAATATGGCAGAGGGATAATTAGCCCTGAATGTTGGAAAAAACAGTTGGCATTACTTGGTATCATCTCCATACTTCGAAGTGTTAATAATAAATTCTGCAAGCATTAAAATTAGCCGGATTTAAAATTACCAAGATTTAATTTATTTGGATTATTTGTGATTTTCATTACAAAGTATAATTGAAAGAAGAGATCTGTTGAATCGATTCCTATGAAGGCAATTTCATCAATTTAATAATTGTAAAATAAAAAATCTAAAAATGGTTATTTGACCCGCTGTGGTAGGTTTAGTGTTAACACACGTTACAATACTTCAACACGTTGACGAAATTTTCTTTCAATTTTAACACGACTGTAGATAGTGTATTATAGTATATTTTGAAAATAGATAGGAACATTCACCATTTTATTAACGCTCCTTTCAAACATTGTTATCTTTGCTATCATACATGGTAGATACATATATAACACCATTTTTCACTTGTGAAGAACGTTGAAATAATTCTTTTAATACTAGAACTACCGGACGGGTCAGAACGACTTGTTACAGAATTCTT
Source organism: Agapostemon virescens (assembly GCA_028453745.1). Lineage (NCBI taxonomy): Eukaryota > Metazoa > Arthropoda > Insecta > Hymenoptera > Halictidae > Agapostemon > Agapostemon virescens. Next base: position 13,939,686 of record CM052089.1, read on the forward strand.
CTGTCACAGTTACTAAAATTATAAGAACGTTTCTAAGAAGATGAGTTAAGTAAAATTTTTCACCAAAGCATACATTAACATAATTGTTGTACAAAATTTAAATAAATTCAACTTAGTCATTATTATAAAACAGTTTATATTAATCTGGTTTGGTGTATTGTAATGAGTATTTTCTGTTAGGTGTGGTGCTGTGAGGGTGCACTTCTTTTGGATATATTAAAATTTGCTAATTTAAAGGGCGACGTGGAAATGATAGAAAATACAGAATTTGTGAACTCGCCCAGCATTCGCGAGTTAATTTTCCTTGCTCCAGCTTTGTTAAACCGAAGTAATCAGTGTTTCTCCGTATTGTGACCTATAGAATCGTGTTTATGTGCTGAAGACGCAACCTCTAACCCCTATTTCACGTCCGAGCTTCCAGCACGTTTCTCAGAATGACACGTCGCGACGAAACCATAAACGGTGGAGCCAATTCTCCCTGCTTCATCTACATACATTTTCCACGTGCACATTTTGTGAAATTTTATCGGCTTTAATTATTTCTTTACTATAACGAGTCCTGTGTTGCACGTAGCAACATAGTATAGTTAATTTGAGGGTAGATAATCACGGGTTCATGAACAACAATTTAACTTCTAAGGGTAACGTAAAATTAAATTAACTTTTGATGATTCCTTGCGAGTTGATTAGCATGAAGTTAAATTCTGAGGGTAACATAAAATTAATTTGATTGTTGGGATCGATAATGTCGCTGAGTTTCGTTGATACAGCGATTTCCTCCTTCGAGGTGTCCTGGACTGCAACGCTGTCTTTTTTCCCTTGACAACACTTTACCGTACAAATGGCATAAAATTCAAATCTTACCTGAATTTTGAGATACCGTTCATAAAAATTGCAGGACCCGCAAAACAGAGTTTTCCTGAATTCTAGTGCAAGTCGAGGACATTTAACCTCTTAGGTACGATACGCCACTATAGTGACTTTTGCCATTTACGTCACAATTGATATTACTAATTATTAAAGCAAATTATTAAAGTTAAAGTGTACGCATCATATGCCTAAGAAAACCTTTATTTCAATATGCTCGTACAGGGAACAGCATTACCTCTCACACATTGCAGTGCTGCATCGTTTACTCATACTTCGCGCCAAACTCTACCATACAGAAAATAATGCTGCACGAAATTCAGCCATACTCAAGAGGTTAAAGAGCGCGTAAAAAGATAGTGCGAACAAGATTGAATTTATTTGTTAACCAATAATATTCCACACGAAGGATACGTGGAAAATTTTGTCTTCGCAGCAATTCAACCTACAGTAGATTTAGTCTTAGAAATTGTTCTGCGGCGAACAGTACAAGTGTCGGAATATAATAGGTTTAAAAAGTATCTGAAAAGTGGAGCAGACAGAATGGAATTATAGGAATGAAAAGGAAGACAGCACGGTTGAATTTATCGAAGTGTCGCTTAATTCTTTGTCGGTGTCCGCGGAAACCATAAGGACCACACCCAGCGGGATCGAACGGAGCCGATGGAATTTTGTCGGAACCGCAGGCGATGGAAAGAAGAAAGCGGCGGGCGAGAGAAGCCTAGAGAACATCCCGCCGAATACTATAATAGGTGGGCGGAGATTTCCACCGCGGAAAAATTGAATCGTTATCATGAACCGCAACCGGCTAAGGCTGACGCGTGCGGTTTTGTTGCTCGTGCCGGCTTATGACAGAACTATCGATCCTACTACTGGTCCAACTCGAACTTTTCCTCTGCGCTACCACCCACCGCCCTCGCATCGTATATCCCAAATTCCTCTCCGTACCTCTCTCTCCCATTTCTCTCTCTCTCTCTCTTTCTCTCGGTCGCTTCCCCCTTTCCCTTTCTATCTTGTTCGGCCCCGATTTCGTGCGTGAAATACACTTGGAGAGAACGGGAAGCGTTACGCGTCGAGGGCCCGCGTTCACCTCGCAAATTGCGTTATTTCGATAATCGATTTCCTTCTTCTTGCGAACGAGCTCTTATTCGGAACTTTGATTGAGTTTCAGATTAATTATGCTCGGGGAAACTTGACAGGTCGATCACCGTTCTTCCCTGTGTCGCTGGTTTCGAGACTTTTGCCGAAGTTCCGCGATAAAAGCACGGTAAGCTCGCTGTAGTTGTCGATTATATAGTTGGGCGGTGCTCTAACGAAGTAGGAAGTGTTTACATACCTCGGTGTCTCCGCCACCTTTGCTCTTTCGTCGGAGACACGTACCGAGGCAATACCGTGGTCCAACGAAAAATTGGGAACGACACCTGTCGTATTATTCGTTGAACATTTTCTATTTACCGGCGCTCTTACAAGAATTCAGTAGATCAACAATTTTTGTGGACGTTAAATGTGCGAAGATCTTGGCTAGAGACTAGTAGTGAGGCGATACTGTAATAAATATAAAGAAGTGGATTGAACAACTTTATTAATTTTTATAATATAAATTTTACTTAATGGGCTCATCGCGTTATACTGTAATCAAAATAAATAAAACGAATGGACAGATTTTCAATAAAGTTTGTATGCAGACTTTCTGATACAAGTTCTATTAGAAACTATGAATAAATTAAGAATTTCATTGAGAAGAAAATGCATCGATGTATCTTTTAGAGACTAGTAGCGAGGTCCTTCTGTATTCAAATAAATAGGTTGAATAGATTAAATAATATTGTCTCGCTCTCTGGTACTTGATGGAAAACATACGAACACCACAATCAAATACAAACTAGTAATAGTACACACAGACTGCAGGCACTCATTACAAATTAATTAAACAAAAATGAAACTGCAATTTAAATCAGCCTAACTTCGTTCGTCTCCATCTCTCAGTGTGAAAGTTGCGAATCATAAAGAAGGTGTTAAATATTTTTTTAGCACTCTGCTTCGTACAAATCAAGCTTAATACCTATGTTAATAATAAATTCTTTATTCTTCTCCAAAGCAATTCCAAAATCAGTTCCAAACTCCATTTCTCTGTACACGAGATTAGACAATTACACGCCGACGAATACTATACCAGGTACAGACATCCAGCAAGATGGCTGAAGGTTTGACAAGGTCTTCTGCTCCAGTGATTCTCAGGAGACTTGCGAGACCACGTCGAGTCCTTGTCAATATCGTCCAATGCCAAATCCAGGAAATCTTTCACCTAAATTCACTCCAATTAACTCTCAGCGGAAGCATCGCGAGGAGACTCAGCGAGAACGGTAAAGAGCGAGGAAAGGGATGTTTTCCAAGACGCTTATGAATTATGGTCGGTGTACGACGGTACGCCGGTCCGTTTAGCATTAAGCATGCTACTGCGAGTGACGTGGTCTCCGGAGACGATTCCGGTTGTGTCTCTCGAATTTTCCGAGTGGCTATCGAGTTTTCCCGAGAATGTTCGTTTCACTCGGCCGAACTGCAGCTGTTTTACCGGTTCCGTGCGACGCTCCGTTTCGTTCGGTTGATCCTCGGTCTAATTGACTGGATGTATACGACGCTCGGGCTCATTGTCTGACAAGACACTACGCCCCCATTCTACTTGTCTGAATAGACACGGTTCGTGATCTTCTAGGCTTGCTCTGTATACACTCACTATTCTACTTGTCTGGATACGAGCGGCCCTATTCCACTCGGCGGACTATCAATCTTCCGTACTCCCTTTGTCCGACGCCTGGCCTATTCCACTTGTTTCGCGATAACTTACTTCTGATGCGCCCCGTCTGATTGGAGACATTATTTTACTAGTCAGATCGCAGATCGACCGATCCTCGACTTGTATTGTTTTCAGCAAACTTAAAGGGTTTTGTAAGTCTGTTACTCGAATTGAATCCGAAAGCTCGAACGGTTTTGTTTCTATTAAACCGTTGCACTCGAAACTTTTGCAACTATATTCTACATGGCCTATTCCACTTATTTCGCGATAACTTACTTTTGATGTGACCCGTCTGATTGGAGACATTATTTTACTAGTCAGATCGCAGATCGACCGATCCTCGACTTGTATTGTTTTCAGCAAACTTAAAGGGTTTTGTAAGTCTGTTACTCGAATTGAATCAGAAAGCTCGAACGGTTTTGTTTCTATTAAACCGTTGCACTCGAAACTGTTGCAACTCGATGATCAAGGCATTTCTTCTCAACCAGGACATTTTCATTCTACATGACTTATTTCGTCCGTTTATAGACGACGTTTATGTCGTCCTTACAATAGTTAAACTTTTAATAATTCCTTGGTTGCAAAGATATCGATGTTAAAATTGTTTTCAATTATAGTGTGGCAATTTTCCGTAGTGCCTCAGAATCATCATCCAAGTGCTAAGGGTTAAATTGTATATAACGAATATTCCACCAAAATATACGATTTTACAAAAATGTATAAGGTTTTAAATATTTTCTGTAGCTGTTCATGGTTCAGAAGCAAGCAAATGAATTAATAATTAATTAATTGGTTCATATGTCGCCAGCGCTCAATGCGTTAACAAAGCTTCGTATTTCTGACAACTTATGCTGCTGGACTAAATGAATTTACTGAGGCATAGATAATAAGGTTAGGATAGAAGATAGCTCTGAAGTTATTCGCTTCAGAAGTAAAATGCCACCGATACTCTATTCGTTCAAACTCCTGTGAAACGGTAAAGAAATGTTATACATTGAATTTTATGGTCTCCTTATAAAGGGGAAGCTTTGGGTTTCAACTCAGCGTTGGTATAATTAGCAAGAAAAAATTCGTAACTACCTTAGACATGCTCAAAGAAGCCAATTAAAATTGTCTTGAAAAATAGTCGCTTGCTACATTCAAGCTACTCTTTGTTAGGAAAACCTTCTCGAAAATTAAGAATAGCCGAAGTGTACGAAACTGGAGAGTCTACGTTTTAAGATGAGCAGAGTATGATGAATGATAACATTTTTTTAATGAAGTTACAACGGAATTAACCCCTTGTCATATTATAACGAGTCAGACTCGTGTTGAAGATTTTAAATGAAGTCTGACAAATATAAATATTATGCCTTTTTTTATAATGCAAATCTAATGTTTTTTACTTTTTCACTTGTGTACAATTTTCAGCGATAAAAATGTTATAATAAATTTAGTTACGAAGAAAATTATGAGGCAAGGGGTTAACACTGAACCTACCGAGCATTAAAATTAATCAATTTTATTATTGACACTTATTATTACTATTTATTACAAGTAATAATAATATTACATTTATTTTTATTCTTTACAATTTTACAATTGACATTGTCTTATAAAAATGACAAGGTAAAATTTATTTAGAATTTCAGCAATTTTTATTACAATATATTATTTAGTAAACAAATTCATTGAATCGATTTCTACGAAGGCAATTGTATAATTTCAATAATAGTGAAATAGAAAATCTAAAGAAAGTCATTTGATCAGCTATGGTAAGTTTAGTGTGAAACATCAGTAATTTCATTACTATAGAAATTCAACGAATACGGATTGTTTGGGACATAATACTGGTTTGCCGCAGTGTCTGAATGAAATAATGATCTTTAATCACCATCTCAGCAAGCTTATTACTCTTCGCGCTATCTGGATTGTTATAAACAATCGATTCGTCTCTTACTGTAGAATAGCAGAGCTCGGTTTGTACGGAGATAGACTGCAAACTGTGGTAAAGTCAGCACAGGCGTTCCAGACCGGGTTTGTTAATTACCAGCAGCGCGATGCCGTTTAATTAGCGATGATTTACTGCAAATTGACACTGCGACGTCATACGTTCGCAGCGACAATGCGAAACGCGGCGCGTTTTTCCCGACAATTCTGTGGACCGTGCGCTCGATTTGCCGAGCGACTGCAACAATTTTCGCTAGTAGTGAAATAAAAGCAGAAGGCTCTCCCAGGGTTCCTCGGACCATGTCTTTCGCGCGTTCGTTTAAATACTTTCCTCCCGAACGGCGAAGTTAATGCAGCCCCCGAGGAATGCTTAAGAGGAGAATAAATCGTTCAGCAGAATCGCAAACAAACAAACGAACGAGCGCGCAGTGAGTCGGTCTTGTGAAGAAAAAATTAGAAGCGGCGCTGTTCGCGTGAACCTTCGAGGGATGCATTTAGCATGGAAAACTCCTGAATAATTTGCAAAACTGTCTGGAAGATTGCGACAGTTGCGAATGTAGCGCTCAATTACTTTTGCTTCGCCGTTTATAATTCCGTTTCGAGTCGAAAATTAATTCTTTCGTCTGAAGAAAATATTTAACAAAAAATATGCAGGACATTAAAATAGACTGGTGTATATTATTTTATAAAAATGTCAAGATTTAATTTATTTCTGTAGGAATGCGATTTTTTATAGCAAAGATGATTGAATGATGAAATATATTGAATTGATCTTTATGATTGCCATTTTATACGGTCATTAATTGTAAGTTAACTATGTTTTAGTTACGAACGCTATTAATGTTACTAAGTTTATTGTAAATAGTGTTATTTTAACGGCGGATCATTAAATAAGCGAACTGTTTCGGGTTTGTACACGATGCCCGCGGTTCTCGCAGGTGTAGGAATGTGTCAGTTGCACACAGTATCGAAATTCGCCCGCAAATGTCGTATCAACGTCACGAATTAACGAGTTCTGCTTATGTCAGGAGCCTTTCAACGCCGTTACAACGACACACGGCATTATGAATTAATGATGCGACGTCGGTGGCTGGTTAAACCGTGGTTACTCCACTGAGGAACGTTATCCTGACCGAATTATGTCTCCCATGAGAATTTTTAGTCGCCGTATATTACTGGAATTCCTTCCTACGCTGCGTCCGTTGTGAAAATCCCAGATTCAAAGAAAATAAAGAAATAGAAAAATGCCAGACGTAATTACACGTTTTATAAATTATATGTAGAGAATTTTAAGAAAAGTTTATTAAAAGTTTGAATTGCTTCGAGCTACGAGGTTCGGGTCAGATTTTTCGGTAACTATCGCCACGCTTATTACGAGCGATTGTAATTAACACGGTTTGCGCAAACGCGCGTCGCAATGAAAATTTCCATTGAAAAGCAGCTGGAGCGGGCAACTGGTGGCCGTTTGTAAGCCGGGATACAATTTAATCCTTCGACAAACGGGTGGACGTATCGCAGTATTTCATTGTACTGCGCGGAGCGGGCTACAAATTGCGCGGAAAGATATAGGGTTATGCGCTTCGTGCGAATTTTCGAGGCGCTTGCTTCCCGCACCGTGTCCTCGCTAGTTTGCTGTTACAAAATCCACGTGCTTTGGGCCAGCGACAGAGACATAATTAAATAGCAGCCATCACACGGTAATGCGAACATCGTGCCACCAACAGTTTATATTGCTGCCCACGAATAATAATTACAGACTGTGACTAGACAGTTTCCATCCTTCCTTCATAAAGAATCTTTATGTCTGATTACAGGCTGACATATACTACTGAATCGAATACACGCTGGTTAATGTCACTTGTTTGGTAGAATATCTTCCTGTACTACTCGTCTGATGAAAGAATGGCTTTTACGAATTGTCTGTCAATAAACTAATTTGCATCATTTGTCTGATAAAATAGTGATTTTATTTATTAGTGCAATTTCAGATTTGTCTACATTACGCGTTTCATGAAAGGCTGAGTTGTACTACTTGTTAAAAAGCTGTTACTGCATACTGCGACTCAAGAATTTTCACCCTTTCTTCATGAAGAGTCTGTAATTCTGGTAACGGACTGACTTGTACTCCTCAATTGAATACACTCTGGTTAATGTCACTTGTCTGTAAGAATATTTTCCTGTAATATTCATTTGATGAAAAAATGATGAAATATTGACTTTATATAATATATATAAAGGTCTATATTAAGAGTTTCATGAAACACTGACTTAAACTGCTTGTTAGATAGCTATCAGTGCACAGCGTATCCCTGTTATTTATATTTATATATACGCATAAAATATTAACTCCTTGATTTACGAGTTACAATTCGCAATTCAACATGTATGTAATATTGAGAACAGTTTTTTTTATCGAAATTCAATGCAGGCGTGTTTTAGGGACTATTTATATGGTTCGAATGGATGTTATCTCGTCTTTGCAATATTTGCTTTGCAGCTGCACTAAATGCGAATTTATATCAGCTTGGTCCATACGAAACATGCCACTTTACGATGCAACTGCAATAAAGCTTTTTAATCTTACAGTCTACAGGCTGATTATTTGCATCTTCGCGAAGCAAAATGGATCTCTAAGGTTTTATTTCCAGGTTTTATTCAGATACCGAAGTCTCCTTTAAAATAGAATTTATATTACTATTAATCAGTACGATGGTTATGTATTTTTCTCATAATGCTGGAGAAAAATGGAAATGATTAACGCGAACGTTTAAAATACTGCATCACCGGTAAAATACACTCAACGGTACTTTTAATGCGACTGTTAAAATTCCAACATTTTATGTGCGACAACTTTACACATGCATTTCAAAGTCATCGACAGTTACAGTGCCACAGAAAACACATTTAGAGAGTTATTTTAATTCCGAAATCAAGACAATCAACACTTTATTCTAACATTTTCATTCTATCTAGTCTCTTTGTTTTCTCATACAACAGTTACGGTTATAGCAAAGTATAAAATACAGACAAATTTACCAATAACCACTTTCAATAATGATACGGCAATTTTCATTGGCGCCTCAGAGTCGCCATTAGACTGTAAACGTTTAATACGAGAACCAAACGGACGCGAATCCCCGTAGTACGTTTTCGTGCATTTCGCATTTGACCATTGCGCAGCGCAATTATTCAAAGAAAGCTCGCTGGATCGCGCGAGCAGAGAGCATACAAAGTGCAGCTGCGCGCGCAGCGTTCGTTACTCGAGGTCCTTTATCCGGTGAAAAGTTGCGCCGGTTTCCGTCCGAAAGGATTAACAAAAGGACGATCAAAAGCGGGACACGTCCGAGCCGGTTTCCGTTCGAAAACAACCCCTGTCAATTATACCGAGGGACTTTGTCGGTTCGTGGCGCGTAACGAGGTTCGTTTGCGCGGCAAATAAAACGGGCCGACGACGCCGACGACGACGACGACGACGACGACGACGACGAGTGGGCGTTTTGTTTTCTGTGGCCAACCGAACCTGTCCAATTTCAGGCTCTATAAAAGAGCCAGCTGGCGATCCGAACGCTTAATGTCGCGTCGATTAGAGGGATGGTCGAGGAAACACCGCACGCATCGCGGCCCAATTTTAATAACCGCGATCGTTTGAGGTGTTCGTCGGGACATATTGTTCCAGCACCGATGAAAATCGCCGATCGTTGCCAAAGCAAAGCTCTCGACGAACTTTATTGGCGGACGCGCGTGCGGCGGCGACTCGTCCGGTCGAAGATTAAATTGGAATTGAAACCGACGGTGTTTCGTACGCCGCTCGCCGATTCACCTTTGCCGGATGTACGATGTGCCGAGTGATATTACAGTCGCCGGTGAATTCGTAGGAAGGACTCTTTTGATCCTCTCGGCACAGCTTTGTTGTATTTAATTCGCCTCACGCTGCAATAAATGTTCCAGCTGAGAATTACGGTGCTGCAGTCTAGAGACTGCGTTATACAGATCGTTTGTTTGATGTATTTGCTGGCAGTTTGTGTTAAGGAACGTCTACGGTGCTTGTTTGGCGAGAAACGAGATTATTCTGCTTGGCTGATCACTGGCTGATCTAGACTACTGGATTTCGTGTTGACGATGAACTAAAAGACTCCTGGTAATGCTAATAAAGTAAAGTTGTTTGACTGCAGATTTAGTATGCAGAATATATAGGAAGTTTACTAGGCGCCTGTGTGTATGTATACTGATCTGTACTACTTGCCGAATCGGTTAACTGTACGCAGCATCTTTAGAAAATTGATTGTTACACTGTAATTCGAGATCGTGAAGTTTGTTAATTTTTAGAAATGTTTATTTTGATACGAATCGAATGGAAATGTTTATACGGTATCGTTGATGCATATTTTACTGATATATGTTCCGTAAATGTGAAACTCTGTGTAATTATAGACTGTGTCGTTGCCACATGCTTGACCACAGATCAATCTGCACTACTTAATCTGACTAAAGGCTGATCTGTACTACTTGCTTGGATATATGTTGGCGTATTGTACTGGTCGAACTACACACTGGCCCAACCTAATTGTTCGACTACATGTTGACTTGTACTACTTAACCGACTACATACACACGCAAGTCTTCGCATACTAATTGCACGCCTACGGATTGACCTATGCTATTTGTACAAAAACAAGCTGGATTTCATTTGATTCTACTGCAACCGAGACTTATATCGCTAACGAAGCCAGTATATTTTTACTTAAATTAACATAATTTTAGAAGTTGCAAAGTGCGTATGCGTTAGAGTAACACTAGGTTTACGAAACACTGACTGTAGCTATTTTAGATTATTTTGTAACATTAAAAGGAAACTGTAAATCAAAATTTTTAGCAATTGTTTTAATAATGTATACTGAAGTAAATATATTTATTGCATTGCTTTTTTTTATAGATGCACGTTTGTAGTTTCAACGATTGTACATAAAAACATCAGAACTCGTCACGTTGACCTAGTAGTATCTAATTTGGCAGTAATAATTATTTAAGGCTTGTTGACGTAATTGTGAATGGACTTCGATAAGCTCTTTATGATTCCATTACAATGGATCAAAATGGATTACTGTGCACTGATTCGGTTGAAAACGAACATGAAATGTATCGTTTAACACGTTACTGAACAAGTTACGTTTGCTCGAATTTTTACACAGGTAATTCAAACATGTAACTAAAGATTTATATATTCTAACAAATTTATTTGCTATCTTCTCTACTACATTTATATAATGTCTCATTCTTTTGATTTGGGTTGTACATGCCTGGGAACATATTCAGATACGAAAATCCGATTTTAATGAAACTTATGGAAACTTATAGTTCCTTGAAAAATATTTGACAGGTGTTAAATAAGTGGTGAAAATGAAAATGTATCAAGATTGTTTTGATATGTTTATGGTACTAGGAGAATGCAGGAAAAAATGACAAAATGGCTGCTAATTTGTATGCACAATGCTACCCAGATCGACCATCAAGATCGCATTTAAATGATCATACCTTTTCTTCATTTTCCTGCAAATTTGACCTTGAATGCCCTTGAGTCATAGGTCGTTGAATTCGTCTTAAAACACCAAGAAAAATAAAAGTTCCACAACACGATGCTCTCCTCGGTATTGAACAACTTTCGTCTGAAAAATTGTTGTGTATAATCAATATTTTTAGAGATATTCGACTGTAACGCTTTATAATTTTCACCCTGTATAATGTTGTTACAACGTAACACAACGCGAGTTGATAAGCGGTGTCGGTTCATCTCACTTCCATCATAATTCTCTGCGATCCTTGAGAGCAACCAATTCCAGGCCACCGTATATACACCGAGCAAAGCTTTTTGAGTGTTACCATCAAAAATTTCTCTTCGGTGTTTAAAATCAGAGCTTATCGGGCGTCGACGCGAAACGTTCCGGAACTGTTTATCGCGGCTCCTCATTGTTCAAAGGTGCTCGGTAATGAATGCGTTTTAGTGGATAATCGAACATCATTGAGCAGAACCGCGCATTTATTAACAGCAGTCATCGAAAACAGCACGTCGAGCGTCAGCAGTGCTGACAAACGGATTTACGGCTCGAATGGAATCTGTAATGGACCGTTGTCCGAGGCTGCAGCGGCTTGAAAAAGAGATCAAAGCGAGACGTGTCCACCTGCTCTATAATGTCCAGCGATGGACGACGATAAATAAGTTTCGAACGGAAATTTAATCGAGTTTATCGTTTGTTTATTCCGAAACGGTGGATTTTACGCTCTCGCAGCTTGCGAAACTTTTCAAACAATCGTGAGATCAAACGTTCCATGGAACCTTATTTCCATATTGTTATTTCGCATTTGCTGAAATTAGAGAATTAAAATTCGAGAAATGAAATTTCTACTTTCCTTCTGTATTAATTATTCTGATTAAACGTTTAAATTATTGGAAAAGTCGTGTCGAACATTTCAGTTGCCTGACTGCTTTTGATTTTACATTACTTGCACGACTAGAGATTATTCTGCTCCATTTACCTGACTGAAACAAATCTGTTCTACTTATGGATTACAAATTGACTTTGATTGAATATTCAGATTAGACGTTTAAATTGTGTCGTCGGGAAACTCGTGTCGAACATTTCAGTTGCCAGACTATTTTTGATTTTATACTACTTGCGTGACTAGAGATCGATCTGCTCCATTTGCCTGACTGAAACAAATCTGTTTTACTTATGGATTACAAATTGACTTTGACTGAATATTCAGATTAAACGTTTAAATTATCTCGTTGGAAAAATCGTGAACATTTAAGTTGCCTGATTACTATATATTTTACACTACTTGCGTGAGTAGAGATCGATCTGCTCCATTTGCCTGACTGAAACAAATTTGTTCTACTTATGTATTACAAATTGACCATTTTCACTTATCTGTTCGAAGCTCGCTGAAATTCCAGTGATATCAAATTGAAAACGATAACAACAAATGTCCTTTCGAAATCGTTCGGCTCGAAAAAATCGCGTGAAAGATTCATAAAAATTTATAGAAAGTTCGGTTCCTCGCGACAGTACCATAAACGTTTGTACCTGGAACACGGTGTTGCAGAATACGTCGAGTGCCACAAATAGACGGGAATCGATCCGATTTTAATTAGATATGATTTGTTCTCCGATCGACGATAGGAAACGTCCATCAATATTTATAAGTCTCTGGAGTCTGCATGATTCATGCTACTTTTCTTCCTTCGTTTGTATAATTAGACGTTCCGGATTGATTGATATCGAATCTTTCGGCTCGTCTGGTCTCCGCTCGACCGAAGCGAATAGAAAACCGAATCGTTTCTCGAGAACGACGGCATTCGTTTCTGAGCAGACTACCTCGTCTTGACTTTCTTCGGAAGAAAACCCGAGGATAAAAAAGAAGGGAGAGGGAGAGCATCGTTGAAAGTACATCGAGGGGTGTTTCTGTTCTTTGTTCCTTCCATTTCGAGCTCGATCGGTTTCCCTTGCCTTCAGCGAGACCGCGATTCTTCGGGAAGACTTGAAACTCTCGAAAACAGTTCTGGATTCTGTGAGCAATTATTGAAAATGTTCGGCGCTCTGTGCTTCGCGAAACTTCGCGAAGAAATCGCCGGAGTTATGCAGATTCTTCCGGGAAATCGATTAATGGAAGAATTCCCTTTGAAGCGAAAAGTTATGCTCGAAGCCCTGCACCACGCGAGCAAGTACAAGCAAGATAAAGGGAAAATTATTCTTCGAGCCCGGTTCGCCGAAAGAAAATGCACGATTTCTCGTGCAGTCGAGCGTGATAGTATTCCGCTGGTATCGACCACGAATCGAGGAAACATGTCTATTATCGAATGCTGTAACGGCGTGCGTGTTTCTTCTCCGATACGGGGAACGGGGATGTTCGTGGGAGAAAAGTTACGATGGCGTTCGTCGCCGGGCTCGAGATACTCGCATTGTCGTGATCATCGAATCTGTTCATCTGGAAAAGACGGTTGCCTATCGCAAGACTATAATTATGCACTTACACGTGTATCTCCGGTGGTGCACATATTTATTTAACCCCTTACCCTACAACAACGAGTCAGACTCGTGATCAACATTTCGAACTGCATATTCTGAACATGTATTTCCTTAATTTTCTTTAAACGGAAATAACATTTTATATAATTGTTGATCGTGTACGGTCATTGGAGAATAACTAGAATAACTTATTAACTTTATTTATTTATTTATCTTTATTAACTTATATATAATAATTTATTTTTTATTTTTGTCCTCCTGCGGAGGACAAAGAAAGTCTAGTCACTGTTATTGTAAAATAAGGTGTAGGCCAAGGGGTTAATGCGCTGAAAATATTGTAAGATGTTCGTGTGTAGTCTTTGTCAGGGATGGAGCGTTTGGCGTAGGAACGGATTTCAAAGCGAACGTTAATAAACTTATTTACAGACACTAATGTAAACAGTAACGTAAACACTTACACGGGAATTAACGTAATAACATAAAAAAAACTGACGTAATGACTTTAAAAAAAAGACCGACTACCGTAATGTCTTACTAAAAACTGTTGCGAGCATTGCAACGACCCCATACATACAGGGTGGAAATTATAAAGCGTTACAGTCGAATATCTCTAAAACTAATGATTATATTAATTGTTCAATACCGACGGGGGCATCGTGTACTGGAACTTTTATTTTTCCTGGTGGACACTCTAAGGTGAGATGAATGTCAACTTTCTTTTTTTAAATGGAATAATACGTTTCATTATCCACCATCAAATAGTGCGTTTTAAGAGGAATTCAACGACCTATGCTTCAAGGGCATTCAAGGTCAAACTTACAGGGAAATGAAGAAAAGGTGCGATGAAGGAAGTAGAGAAGATGAACATTTAAATTGCCTGATTATTTTATATTTTACACTACTTGCGTGACTA
>CM052089.1:13954222-13975268 GCA_028453745.1 Agapostemon virescens
GAGATCGATCTGCTCCATTTGCCTGACTGAAACAAATCTGTTTTACTGCTGGATTACAAATTGACTTTGATTGAATGTTCAGATTACACGTTTGAATTATGTCGTTGGAAAAGTCGTGAACATTTAAGTTCCCTGATTACTTTATATTTGACACTACTTGCGCGAGTAGAGATCGATCTACTCCATCTGATTGACTGAAACAAATCTGTTCTACTTATGGATTACAAATTGACTTTGATTGAATATTCAGATTAAACGTTTGAATTATGTCGTTGGAAAAGTCGTGAACATTTAAGTTTCTTGATTACTTTATATTTGACACTACTTGCGTGAGTAGAGATCGATCTGCTCCATTTGCCTGACTGAAACAAATCTGTTTTACTGCTGGATTACAAATTGACTTTGATTGAATGTTCAGATTACACGTTTGAATTATGTCGTTGGAAAAGTCGTGAACATTTAAGTTCCCTGATTACTTTATATTTGACACTACTTGCGTGAGTAGAGATCGATCTACTCCATCTGATTGACTGAAACAAATCTGTTCTACTTAGGGATTACAAATTCACTTTGATTGAATATTCAGATTAAACGTTTGAATTATGTCGTTGGAAAAGTCGTGAACATTTAAGTTCCCTGATTACTTTATATTTGACACTACTTGCGTGAGTAGAGATCGATCTGCTCCATTTGCCTGACTGAAACAAATCTGTTTTACTGCTGGATTACAAATTGACTTTGATTGAATATTCAGATTAGACGTTTAAATTGTGTCGTCGGGAAACTCGTGTCGAACATTTCAATTGCCTGACCGTTTTTGATTTTACACTACTTGCGTGAGTAGAGATCGATCTGCTCCATTTGCCTGAGTGAAACAAATCTGTTCTACTTATGGATTACAAATTGACCATTTTCATTTGTCTGATCGAAGCTCGCTGCAATGCCAGTGATATCAAATTGAAACGGATAATGATAAACATCCTTTCGAAATTGTTCGGCTCGTAAAAATCGCGCGAAAGATTGATGAAAATTTATAGAAAGTTCGGTTCCGCTCGAGCAGCAGAAGCGTCGGATAGAATTTCCCAGGAGAAATGTCTGCAATCTGCGAAGCAATCGACTGTCTATATCGATTCGATGTTGATTCTATAACCGTGGCGTACTTCGGCCGCTGTCAAGACGTTGTTTGCAGCTTAGTCAACAGCGAACGCGCGGGTGAAGCAGTTGGTCAGTTTTCTCCTGTAAGTGGCGGGTGTTCAGCCTCCAGTGGAATATACCGTTGCCGACTCAGACATGCCCGATACAGGTGCAGACAAAACTCGTTAAGGGGATCGGAGCTCGGTACGAAATATAAGCGCCAAGCTGCTTTGCGCCGTAATTGCTCCAAGGAAATTACAGTCCTCGTTTGTGGGTGGCTTCGGATTATTATTAACATCTCAGAAAATTTCCTTCCGTTCATAGGCAAAATTCGACGAGGCTTATCACTTTTACGAAATCTCTTTTAACACATTTCTCGAGCACTAAACGTTTACATGGCCTTATCATAATGAAAGACATATACACTCCGGACAGAAAGATAGCAAACTTTAAAATTAACGTAATTTTTATTTTACAGAATACCTCTATAAACGTACACAAATGAAATTGAATTGAATTTCACCGGTCTATACAATTTTATTAAAAAGAATGAACTTTTAGGGAAATATAGTGGGACAAAATGATAGCACATTTAATTTAAAATTATGTATAACAATAAATTAACGAATGATATTTAATGCTTAATATCTTCTGGCTCCTCTTTTACATTTAATATAACAGCCATCATTCTTTTCTCTAACTCGTCTTGAATACATTTTTTTAATTCGACACTATTTCCAAATTGTCTGCCATTTCCATATACAGCTCGGGCAAGATTTCTCCAACAATTTTCAATAATGTTAAGATCGGGTGACCTTGCTGGTCAATCGAAAACGCGAATTTTTTCTCGAGAAAAGTACTCTTTTACTACTTTTACAGCGTTAATATATAATAGAGTTTCAACTGTTAATATGCTCTGAATTTTTTGTCTTTATTTTCTGTGGACTTATAGGCGTTCTACGCACACTGTGTCTCAAAGTAATTGCACGCATCCGTGGTCGGATGAAATGAAGGAACGTACGCTGTTGCGGTTCGGACTGGTTCCCCTGTGTCTCTGTGTGTCGGTCGGTGTGTGGCCACAAGCTGACCAATGAAACCACAAATCCCATTACACGTCTATGCTCTCCTTGGCTGCGCCGGCATTTTCGTCTTAGTCCCCGTTATTCTCGATTCATAGTGCCTAATCTCTTGCCTAAATTCTCTTTACCTGTCTGACATGATACAAGACCCTCTAAGGGTATCTGGGAAACAATGGACCCAGAAATTCCAGCTTCGTCTTCCTTTGAGAAGCCCAATTCCCTTCCTTCCAAGAGAACCTCATTTACATAAAACTCTTCACACTTTTATAGCCTCCTGATTTTAATTAAAAACCAGCATAAATTTCCCGTCGAGGAAGAAATATTAAACTTTTTTGCATACGTTTCGCTAAAAAATTTTCGAACGTCCAATGAAATTCTCTTGATCGTTCGAACCGGATCCGTGTACAGTATATTTACGAAGCGGCATCGAGACCTCTCGAAGGGAGTTCGACTTAGTCAGCAAGGAATTATGGCCTTCATCTAGTTTAACTGGTGACACAAAGTATTCGAATCCCGGTTTTAATCTGGTTCGGTGCTTCTTAAGACGTCTGGCAATTTCGCTCGTCGACGGATCCGGTACTCGGAACTTGAGCGATGAAATTAGGGGGTTGATGGTCGGTCATGTCGAAACGATGGAGGGTTAGAATGGAGGTAAGACTTGGAGGGGTTTGAATTAATTTCCCTCCCAGCTGTCTCATTAGTTATCGCAGGCCGCGAAGTCCGAGCTACAGATGGTCACGTCTTAACCCTTTGCCCTCCAAGCAATTTTAATTCCAAAATCGAATCATATTTTTCACCTAAAACATTTCCATTGTAGATGGTTCATTTCCTTTCGTGAATACAAAGATTATTAGTATCACTCGTAAATGTAACATCCCAATTTTTACTGACTTCGTAAATGCAAATACAGCGACGTATAGACCAGTTTAACCCTTTGAGCGCTGAGTTGCCCGACGTTAAAGGCGCCATTGGAGCGCTAACGGTTAACAACTTCACCGTATTCGGAGACGTATCGGGTCGCGCGAGTTCGGGGTTCGCTCGATCTCCTGCCACGCTGGAAAACCTCGCGCGAATATCATTCTCGATTATGCACCGAGTATCTTTCATCGTAATATATTTCCTGTCAAACTTTCGAATTTCCGTGCGCAGCACATCGGCGACACACTATGTCACTTCTTTGAAATTTCATGATACCCTCTGTACCTTTATTTTACGTGAACTGCTCGAAGTTCTTATCCTGATCGATACGCATTGGCTAGAGAATTTGAAATTCCAATGTATTCTTCGCTAGATTTACAGAACGATTTGTGTCTGGTCAGAGGCCTTCCTTTTCCACTGATTTTCTCGGTTCATCGAGAATATTCCTACAGTTTGCGATATTTTTAGACATTTATTTTCTGTCCCTTGTTAGACTGTCTCCGCTAGTCTTTTGATCGGAGTCCGATCAAGGATTTTCCTTTTATACTGATTTTCTCGTTGGTGCTCTGCAGAATGTTACTTCCGTTCCTGGCATCTTCGGATTATTGATATGTCAGGGTTTTTATTCGAAACATTTATGTTTCAAATACTTTTATTCTGCGTCTGATCAAACATTTCTCCGTTTCACTGATTCTTTTCTGGATTCTACGTAGTACGCTTTTAAAATTGCTTATATCGTTAAATTAAAACGTCGTCTCGTTTCTACTGCAAACATTTAAAATTCTCATTGAAATTCCTTTTCTACCGTGGTTCTACTTATGTCTACGAGAAATATTTCTTTACTTTTTCCGTAGCTTTAAATTAATACCAAATTAGTTCTACTGTCCAAACGTACCAATTTCTTCCGAGTTTCTTTGATTGGTGCCGGATTTATTCACTCTCGTATTCCTCTTTAGTATGAACTGTCTGTACAAATTTTCTTCACTGCTCGATTAAACAATTTCAATATTCCGTTGCTCTCGGTATCGTCGTCCGACCAAATCGTTGTGATTCTACGGAAAATTTCTTTTGTTCGATTCGATTGTCCGAGAAGATCCACCTCCTCCAGTCGGTCAACGAATGGGGATGATTTTTCCCCAAAAACGTACGTCTTTGCATCTTTGCTCTTTGCTCTTTGCTGTTTTCTCGTTACACAAAGTTCGCACATATTACGTCTTTTGCTTTACGTCTTCGTGAACGTCTTGTTATCCGATCAAAACGTGCTCCTCAATCGTTAAGGTTGTACGCGACATAACGAACTGTATTCTTGTTCACCGCACCGAAGTGACTGCTCCAATAATTTTAATCAGTCGCCCAAAGTTAATTCGGCCGGCGGCAGTGTTGCAAATATTAGAAATAAAGGACACGTTCAGTCTACCTTGCTTCTAGCAATTATTTACGACACGAAACTCTTCATCTTTGGAACTTATTTTTAGGATTCGAGAAATCGATTTCCCTAGGAATTCGGTAACGGTACAGACTAGAATCGATAGGACCAGTTAAAGCAATACTTTCGACACGCGTCGGTGCTCCATTAGAATTCTACCGTGCCAAGTTCAACCTTGTCTCCGTGACCTCTCGACGTGGGAACGCGGATGGACTAAAGATAAGGCACGTAGTCATTAATTTCGGGGGCAACACGTGCCTCGGGGTGACGACATCGCGGAGACACCCGACCGTCGTCACCCGTTTGTACACCCCATGTACACCTCCAATTCTACCGAACACTAATTGTGAGCCTGTAATTTACTTACACTCGTGCCAGTCCCAGGAACGCTTTGAATTTCCCCTGGAATTTCTATCTCCGTCTTCGTCGGTGACACACTTTAGGCGAACACATGCTTCTTGGTTGTAGAACATTCGAAAATATCCTCGGGATCGGCGCAAGTCCTCTAATCTCGTTCATCTTGATCCCCCTGACAGTAACAGAAATTGAATTTTCGCGCCAATAAATTCTGTCTCGCACAACTCGACCATTCACCATGGTTTTTATCGAATCTCCGCAACCATCTAATTGTCCTTAAAACTCCGAGAAATAAATAAGCGTTAAACAATAACGTATTTTTCGTACTGCACTCTAAAAACATTTCTGAGAGATCATCGTTTAAAATAACTATTCGAATAATTGTATGAAATATGAAAATATAAAATACGATCAAGAATATAGAGAATGGAATATTCGCCTTATCCCTGCTTGACGAATACTACGCAAGGTATTTATTCCCTTGTCGGACTAAATGCTGACTAATTTCACTTATCCAACAATTAGTAACTCCAGCCTGTTATCTCAGATCCCAAACGGCGGTTGTTCCGCCCGTGTAGAAAATCTAATTATTTGTTTCATATACAGGGTGATCCAGTATGCATTAGCACTTGACTAATTTCTGCTTTAGATAGTACGATAAAATGTTATTCACAAAAGTTTTTGTATTCGGAAAGGACTAAAGAATGACAATAACAAGTTTAATTTAATAGGAGACTAAGTTTCGAAAATTTCAAAGCCACCTTGTTTGTTTCGAAAAATTTTTCACCTACCAAAAAACTGCTGCTGTAAAATTGCAATTTTCTAACAGTTTCTAAAGCAAGGGCTATAAAGAAGCGTGAGAACACATATCGTACCACCCTGTATATTCTTCCAAAGCTCGGAATAAATGGTTTCGACCATAAACCGGGCCATTTACCAAAGGCTTTATCTCGACACCCTCGAAAGCCAGAATAATAATACAAGTTGTATTCCCGCGACATTCGAATTGCATTGTCCACGTTAACCAATCGATCGGGCCTTTTGTTTCGAGTTACCGAATTCGCACTCTCCTGAGAAGTTCGAACAATACTTGGGAATGGGCGCGCAAACGTTAACGGGTGCTCGGATGTCGTTCGAATCGACCGATCGACTATCTATTGCGTCCGAAATTAGCCAATCCGGTACTCGGGGGTTTAGCCTGTGCGACCGAATCGGTGTGCGCGAATTATAACCGTTCCCCATGAATCCTCGCGAATCGTGCTCGCATATGAATACACCAATTAACACTGGCAAATATACGTGTTCTATTCCGCGCGGAACACGACTACGGGTGCTGTTAACAATGGTCTCGGGATAGTGTCTGCGATAATTGACGTAACTTCGATTCCATTTAGAGGCGGAGAGTGGCTGCTCCGTCGCCACTTTTATGTATCCCGTAGTCGCTCCTCGCCATTATTTTCCTCTCCATTTAATTAATTCATCGTTTGATAAAATTACTCCTTTGTTTCCTTTTCTGTTTCACGTCTCTTCGACTCGTCGCCGTGTTCTCGACGCTCGCGGCCCGTTAAATCGCAGGTTCTGATTCAATTATCGTCTCATACCGACGGATCCTTTTCGCCTCGGGATTTCTTCGACTGTCTAACGATATCAACGAAGTCTATTTACTTCTGAAGGTTCTGCTTCCTGAATTCTCGTTTCTCTGCCAGCCTCGGACGGATTTTCTTTGGAACACAATTCTTTTAACAGCCAACGATTGACTGCAGAACCAAAAGTTTAGCGTTCGTTGTTGATTCTGTGTATCCTCCTGTCGTAAAGTTGTCGCCATCTTGGCGAACCACATTAAACGCCCGAAACGCCGCTGAAAACACACACACACATAGTCGGTTACCGTGACCGCGCCAAAAGTTTTCACACACATCGTCGACACACGCGCGCACGTGCACAGAAGATTGCACACATAGTTGCCGGACGCGTCCTGCAGAACTTGATGGGAGACATTGTCGTCGAGAATTAGTTTACGCATTCATGTGGAATTTCCTATCTTCTTGTGGACACACGAAAATTATGAAAAGAAACTTTCCGCTCATGCTGCGACTGTCTTCGGACGGACTCTGTCGAAAACTGAATATTTTGCTTTCCGGCCAAAGACGAACTCCCATTTGTCTAATTTTGCGGTGACATCGCCCACTGGTTTCATCACTGACAAGTTATTTAGTTTGCTTCAGAAAATATTGGTTCATACTACTGATTTCAGTGATCTAGACTTTACTGTTGGGACGGCTATGGATAACTTTTCTAGTTGTTTCATTTCGAATTTATCTCTACTACTTGTATTCTGCGGTACACTAATATTTATTGTTTGCTTCACTACAAATTGATCTTTAGTATTTATTTCATTTCATATTGATGCCTATCTGTCATTTCATCTCACATTGATCTCCACTACTTGTATTCCGTGGTACATTGATGTTTATTGTTTGCTTCGCTACAAATTAATCTTTAGTACTTATTTAATTTCATAGTGATGTCTATCTGTCATTTCATCTCACATTGATCTCCACCACTTGTTTCCCTTCACATTGATCCACTTGGGTGATTTTATAGTGGTTCCATGAAACGTGGAAAATCAATTCATGTTGATGTTCACTACCTGCTTCACTTCGTATCGATCTTTACTATTTATTTTACTTCATATTGCCCTGCAACGCTGGGTTCGCTTCACATTGATCTCTACTACTCGCTTCATTGTACGTTCTATGCATTGGTGTCTCATACTGGTTTCAGAATACATACATACTCACCGCTTGCTTCACTACACTGTTCCGTTCTGCTTGCTTTATTTTACATTGATTTCTTCCACTGCTTTTGCAATTGTCGGCATTCGCCACTTGTCTCATTCTGTATCGATTAATGTTACTTTTCTCATTGTTGTTCACTTCTACCATTTGCTTCGCTTGTTTCTCCTGCTTATGAATTGAACCGTACTACGCATTTGACGTTAATTTAAATTCTACCATTCAGTTGACTGTCATCGACCTGTACTACTTATTTCATTGTATATTTTGTAGTATATTACTAGTATTTTTATATTGCTATTGCTAGTATATTACTAGTTACAGTAATTTATTTCAACACGATTTTTCAACGACTCTATATAATGCATACTAATTTGCTGGATATTCTACGATCATCATTGTCCGCCGAAGTTGAAGTTACAAATTAACGTTTAGCAAACCGATTTCCCACAAAACGGATCACAATTCGAGCGTCTACCATTTGAATTTCTCCGAGTTAAATTGGGAGCTCAATTTCCCGTGTTAGGCGAGGGAGGATCACGGAACGTCTTCTCGTTAGTTTGCTCCCTGAAAAATCATCCTCATCCGAGGAAGGATCGCCGAAGTCGATGCAATCTCGTGAGGGACCGCGCATGTACTAATCCAGACCGAAAACGTCATTCGGTTTACCCAAGGACCTCCCCGGAGCCTTGTATTTGCATTGCACGGTACACAATCGCGCCGGAGAATATATTGGCATGACACGAATAATTGAATCTGACGGGGAACTTCGTTCCAACGACGTTCTGGATATTTAGTTTGAGTCCTCCGGAGAAGACGCGGCGAGTTTTGAAGGGCGGAGTTTGCGGTTGCGACCGAGGGAGCGTGCCAGTTGTCGGCACTAGTGTTTCTGTAATATCCACTGTTTACTTTGGACACGAATTTTCTTGCTCGGGACGCTCTCGCGTTTCTCCGCCGGATTCAGGAAAAATCTACTGCAAATAGAAAGCTGTCTGCGGTTATACCTTGCGTGCAATATCAGTCTTCGCGGATATAACAGACGGAAAAATATTTTTGTTCCTTTTTACGGTCGCCGGGAATGCTTTGTAGGTTTGTTTAAGTGGTCCGAGTTTTAACATGGCCAGCCAAATAGAAGATTACTGTACACTTTGAAAAATGTTGAAAGGAATGTATAGATTAAAAAAATATACGATATGGAGTGATTGGGAATGTACGGTGCGGGTAATTATATATTTGACATCTTGTCGGACCACATACCAACGTATTCTACTTAGCACAGATAAAGCCCAGAGTACACTCTTGAAGACTCGACCCGTTCGTCTGATGAATATTAATGAGATCGACGATAAAATCACAAGCGCACTCGCGAGATTCTACAAGAGTCTCCTGTTTATTAATTAAAGTTTAAATTGTGCATTTGTATGTACGTCCGCAGACCACGCGAAATTAATGACCCTATTCTTCTTGCCGGGAAACAAAAATTTCGAATACGTGTTTTAATTAAGGACCTCCTAACGAGTGGAATAAAAATATAGAGAGCGGATGTTCGCTTGGTTTCAGTAACGAAGGGTTTCACGGGAAAAGAAATGTCCCTAATAAAGCAAGCCCACTCGTAGAAGAAATATAAAAGCGTGGCAGCCTGCTACACGACGAGGTTCTAAGTTTTGCCTAAGAAATAACAGCAATTCCCGACCGGTCGCCACCTGCGCCAAGATAAAATTCGAGCCCTTCACGGCTTGAAATACCTGTATTCTTTACACTCTGTTTTCTTCACACCCTGTACCAGTCTTATACGTTGCAGACATGTCCAACGTGGCTCGAAAAATGTTTCCACTACGTTTCGAGACAATATATTAAAAACAGAGTATACGAGGTAAATCCATGATTGCGAAATTGGACATTTTTGGATGAAGGATTTTTCCATAAATTCGAAATTAACATGATACGACTTTATTTAAATCAAAGATTTATATATTATTATAAATTTATTTGCTTTGATCTTTTATCTGGGTTTTACAGGTTTTACTTATTTACTTATTATTTACAGGAACGTGTTGATTCTCTTAAAAAACGTCTATTATTTTATTTTGTAATGCATCCTTTTAATTTTGTCAATTTTTGGATTCCATGGAACAGTAGCCATCGATGGCACGAAATATACGAAGAACGTATGTTTTGTCGACATTTTCGTAAAAATGTTGTAACTTTGAAATAAATCAACATTCTTGCTCACAAATAATTTCGCAGAATGTCGAACCATGCACGCAGAAGTCCACCAAGTTTGACATCGATACATGTATTTCCTCGTGAAAGAAAAAAATTGCTGAATGCAACTTGCTCTTTTTATCCTCGGTGGCAGGGTAAGTTTCGTGGCTGCTGCTACGGGGAAAAAGACGCGAGAGCCTTTAAAAAAGTCGGACCCTCTCGGAGCTGCGTTAATTCCACGTGCTCGTAGGCATCGCAGAATTCTGAGGATATATTTTCCCTTTCACCGCTTTAAGGGGTGGTTGTGCTCCTTAGAGATTGAATGAGGCGCGCGCGACGACGTTCTCCTTGCGCGCTGCGTATCGATCCCGCGTCTCTTTTCGGTTTCCTTTTTTCTTGGCTCGTCAGGTGGATAGAGTTAATTACAAGGAGCGGTTCAGCTTACACACCACCGCGCCGATTGGAACGAGAGAGAGAGAGAGAGAGAGAGAGAGAGAGAGAGAGAGAACTCGGTAATTTTTTCGTACAGCTTCGACGAGCGAGTCCGCGTCACGAACTCGAAAATCGCGTCTGCTGAAAAGGTTAATTAGGAAGGGAAAAGTTTACTCCGTCTGTTCGGCCGTTGAATCGGCTCGCTAACAACGACAGTTGCCGCTGTAACTCCGGGTTCGGTTCTCTTGTAATCTCGGTGGAAGTTCTGTAACGACATCGGAAAACTGTAGTTCGGAAGGCTCGTTCAGACAATAGTAATTCTCCATAGAATATCCTTTAGACTTTTTACCTTCAGCTGAATTGCTTTTTTACTCAACATGGAGGCCAGCCAGAAGTTCCAGACTTCAAATTTGCGCTTTACTTCGACGTTTTCTGGAATTAGAATTTGCCCAATGTTTGCAGGCTCCTTGAAAAATTGTAACTGAAGAGGAAAAATTATGAGAATCGTACGTTTTCTCTAGGAATCAAGAATTGTTTCATGGGTCTGGTTACTAATTAGCACAATCTACTCGTACATCTCTACATCCACCAAACAGTGACATTAAGTCAATTCTATCTGCTGGACATCACCGAAATACATACAATTCAGTAGAATAAGATCGTATTTGATGAGAACCAGCCAGAAGGTCTAGACATTAAATTTGCGCTTCACTTCAGCGTTTTATCGAACTAGAATTTGTCCAATCTTTGCAGACTCCTTGAAAAATTATCGTCGAAAAGAAAAAATTATGAAGATCATAAATGTTTGTTGTAACAATCAAGAATTGTTTCATGGGTCTGGTTACTAAGCAGTACAATCCACTCGTACATCTCTACATCCGCCAAACAGTGGCATTAATTCAATTCTATCTGCTCGAAATCATCGAACTACAAACGAAGTTCGCGATACATACAATCCAGTAGAATAAGATCGCGTTTAGTTAGAAAAAGCCGCGTGCTCCTACACGATGCTGCTCGATCTGTGCTCGACCTAGGTCCGGGATCTTGCGTAATCGGAACGGAAGCCGAAGCTCGTGATCTCGCGAGACAAACACGGGTGGGTTTTCTCGAGCGAAAAAATCAGCGAGCGCGTCGACAGGATTCCCGCTGGCAGGGCGAGGGACGGAGAGGTAATTATAATTGCCCGATATCCGCAGTGTTCAAGCGAGCGCATCAAATATCCTGAACGACTCGGGGTTTAATTAGAGAGGGAAGCTTACTTTCACGGGTGGAGCTCGATTAAAGACCGCCGCCGAACTCTGCGGACAGAAAGTTTGCCCCGTTCCTCACCGGCCGTGGCACTCGCCGCCACCCACACGAGTCAACACTCGGGAGACACTAACGCGTGGACCACAGCACGATATAAACGGTGTTCAGCCACTCTGGAAACTTCGCCACGGGAAAACACGCCCCGGGCAATACTCTGGCCCCTCTGCTAACAGGAAGAGACGATTACGGCATCGTCTCGTATCCGACAGCCATTAACCCCCTGCATCCGTTGATGCACGAATACACCCCCTGTGCGCCTGTGTCCAAGTGCAAGAACTGTTTCCAGGTTTGGTGCTCGCGGTTTCGCCCTTAACAGCGACGTATCTCCTTCCATAGATCATCGCTTCTCCGCGTTTACGAGGATATTTTAGCGCGTCGAGCCGGTCCTGGGATCAGAGTCGCTTCGTGTACCAATTTGTCAGTGACAATGTCGATGCTGCGGGTGACCAGAGAGGAGTTGGATGTGACACTACTCTCGGTGAACAGAGACTGAACGACTTCATTTGTCAAATAGACACCCTGCCGGCGTGTCTGACTACGGGCTAGCCTGTTCTACTTGCTTGATTATACGTTCGCGTAATTTGTAGCCCTCGGCCGACGCTATTGTACCGATGATCCCTTGAAATACACCTTCGACAGAGTTTTGTGGGTGTTGCCTGGTCGGTTGATCTTTGGCGAACACAATCTACTGCGACGATCCCTGCTCGACTCAGAATTTTATAGTGATTTTAGAATTTTATTCAGTAAATTTAATTTCTTGAATTCAGGAGATTTTCTTTTAGATGGCTAGAAAATAATTGAAATTTTTATTTAAAAAATCTTCGCATATTGTATGGTAGGATAGGTCTTTTATCATCTAAAGAAATACTAGGTGCTTGGTCCAATTTTGAAGAAAGTTATTCCGTTTTAAAGTATCCGAATATTTTCGTGACCCACTGTGAATCATCATACCTAATTTAATTTACAGATTTTATGTAACTAGGAAGGGCGAATGTGTAGAATGAATCAGAATATAAAATAGGGATTTACCCGTACGACCCTGGACGGATTTAATCTACTTGAATTTGACACAAAATGATTTTACTTTTTTCATCGTACATTCGATTATTTCTACGTTGCAATTATTGTTCATAAAAATACAATATTTTCTTACTCGTTCACTACGTTGTTGAATAAATTCTAGAATCTTAAGACAGTATTTAATTTTGTCTTTCGAACCAAAACAACCACTGTTTGTCGAGCAACAACAAATAAAATCTACACGGCAGATCAAACTATTCTTCAAACAGTCTATTCCACTTTGTTCGTTCTACCTTCCAATCAAGCTTCCTCTGCGGATTCAACCTCTTCACCGGTACTCGATTTTACTTCGTTCCATTGATTAACAGCGAGCACAATCTGTTTGGCTGGCCACACACCGATTCTTTCTACTTTCTCCGCTGTACTTCTTTCCCGTAGCAGATTTTTCTAATCCGTCTACGTACACCTTTCTCCACTGCCAAGATGAATCTTTCCCGAGCAATATTCGAGCACTTACATGGGAAAAACCCGAGGCGGTCGTCGTCGATTTTAATGGACTTCTGCAAGGTGGTAGTACCCGGCAAAGCGAGTCTTCCAGGATTTTCACCTAAAACATCTCCTTTCTTTCTCGCGATACGAAAAACACAATAGGAACGGAAAGGTTTGATTCGTAGGGGCAATTTCCGCGATAGAAGAGATTTTTCGAAATGTCAAATCCGTTCAGTTTCTAATCCCCTGCCATTATTAATTAGCCATACGCAATTACCATTATTGACACATTGCTGACCGGCAACTTTTCTGAAAATTTACCTCATGTGCCCGGCTATTGTTTTGATCACAGCGCTTATCATGAGTTAACTCGTGACCGGTCAGCAATGTGTTAAGAATATTTTTACCACATCAATATTGGGTCTAATTTCGTAAACTGGAATATGTGCTGCAACGCATTGCGGACCAAACAATTCGATAAACACATTTGAAGTAAGTATATAGTGATTTAATTTCGCAAAAACCATAGTGTCCGAATATTAAAACTAGTAACTATATATTAAGGGAACATATTCAGATGTTCAGACGGTTCAGACGATTCAGAAAAAAATCAAATTTTTAATATATTGTTTAAACAAGAAACTTTTGTTAAAGTTTTCTTACGCGACTATATTTCCCAGTGAAAAACACACAATTTAAAAAAACAATTCAAATTTTTTCGGCCTCTGGTTTCCGAGATATTTCAAAAAATGTGGTTTCGACCCCCAACTTTGAGGGCTGTTTTCACCCCTTCAAAGTGGATTGTTGCCGATAAAAAAAAACACGTGTCAAATTTTTTCCAAAGAACTATAAGCTCCTATAAGATTCATAAAAATCGGATTTTCGCATCTGAATATGTTCACTTGTTAGTTACAAACTTACTATAAATTATATTCTTTTAGAGCACTAAATAAGTATGTCATCGTGTACCACCGAAGATAGACATAACAGGGAACGTGTTAAACGAAGTCTAATAAATATAAAAGCGACGATTTTAATAATTTTTTAATGAACATTACAGAATCGAATTAAATGCAATCGCATTTTTTACTGAATCTTGAAGTCACTATGATTTCGTCTAACACAGTGCACTAAGGTTTCGCTGCTTGCTCTGCGATATTCTCTCTTTGGCAGTCTTACAACAATGTCCAAATGGTCTTTCCACCCACGATTATTAAATAGATCAATATTAAATAATAACAGCTTGTTCAAGTGAGTTCGATCGATGAGTATAGTGGAATATGTACTTTAAAAACTGATGCAATTTTTCTTTCAATGTGTGTCGTCATCTGTTAGCTGCAAGCTTTCAAAGTTGGCATAACAAAAAACTACAGAACTTTCTCGTACACCTAATAGAACCGAGAGAGTGACGTCAGCCGGTCATATAAAGACGCAAGCTCCACGAGCGCTGTTCACTTTAATGATTGTGGTAGCTTCACCGTGTGTAAGGACCAGTTGGCTGACTCGCAGCTATCCCGGCGAACTAATCAGAATTACTCTGGCCCGCCGAGTATTTCTGCCACTTCGCCTTGTAAAAGGGCGCACTCGCATGCCGCGAAATTCCCCTTTGACGATTCGCACATCGCGTTGTTGAACCGCGCGCGAGGTTCCCCGGAACGACGAATAATGCGCCGCCTAACTGTGTTTCGCAGTAATATGCTGCCAGTTAAACGTTTCAATTCCCAAGGAGCGATATTTAATCCACTTTCTACTGATACGGTTACCGAGCACACCTTTGGAAACCGGTATCGATGCCTGCTTTGCTTGAGAAATCGGCAATGCATTTCTTCAACCCTCCCAGTGCATTGTCGGAATCCATTTTAACAATTTGCCGTCCGCTCATTTCTCGCACCGCCATTACGCTGCCGCCGGCGAAATTCACGCAGGTTCTACTACTCGCCAACGGTGATATTTATGCAATTGTTCGCAACATAGTCAGTTGCAATATTATTATTATTATTAAAGAAGACATTAAGATAACTGTTACATAGTTTTTATTCCATAGCCTTATATTTTTTAATTAGTACTAAAACATTTTCTTTACAAAATTATCTCCTAGGGTTCATAGTTCTTTTTAGTATGATAAATTTCAAAATATGCATTAGAACTGGACCAAGTCAAAGGAGTTCGTAGAGACCGCTCGCGAATATGTGTTGGGCGATTCGAACAATCCCTGGTTACAAATGGGTCTTAACACTTAGGTCCTAATGAATGGAAATCAATGTACATTTTCATTAAAATTGATTCATAACATTACTGATGCAACAGTAGAAATGATATAAATTGGCTTTTCTCGTCTGTAACATTTTAACGATGAAGATGTTATAATAACTTTAGTTACAAAGCAAATGGTATGACAAGGGGTCAACGCATTACTGATGCAGCAGTAGAAAGAATATAGATTGTCTTTTCTCTTCTTTAACATTTTAATGACGAAGATGTTATAATAACTTTAGTTGCAAAAAACTGGAATGGAAAGAGGTTAACACATTACTGATGCAACAGTAGAAAGAATATAGATTGTCTTCTCTCTCCTATAACATTTTAAAGATGAAGATCTTATAATAACGTTAGCTTCAAAGAAAATGGTATGACAAGGGGTCAACACGTTCCGTGCCAAGTCATTTTTGCCCGAACCGCCGTTCAGGCCATTTGTAGTCTACCTTGTATTCTAGACCAAATATATTCTACAATCCTAAGTTTATCATAAAATATATGTTTCCAGCGCATTTAATAATTATATCTGCGAGTACCATTTATGCCACGGAACGTGTTAACAACTAATCGAAAACATTTCGTTATTACACTTTGTAATTTGCTCGTTTCACGCGTTTCAGTGAAACGTCGATGCGAGTCAGGAATGACCCCGACACGGAACAGCGAATCGCAGTAGGTTACCAGGCGGATTAATCCGGCCTGGAAAAAGTAACTTTAGAAATCTTGCGCGAATTATGCAGGTGTTTGGCGAATGTATGAATCTCGTTAATTGGAATCGATGCTCAGCGAGGCACGAAGAAGATCGACGTTCGGAATCGCGTTGCGCTGTCAGCCCGGGGTAAACTAACGGGAATATCAAAGAGCCCAGTGGTTAATGCCAGCAAATTGAGTATTCGCAACCGTCGAGTGCCCCGTTATCTATCACTGTTTTCGTTAACGGAACGCAGCTCGCGCGGAAACAGTCCCACGAGTGCGAGAAAATACTCGTGTTTGCGCGTTCCCGTCGACTCGAGGACGTCGAAGATGTACTTCGCGGGATGAACCCGCCGATAACTGACTCACACAGAATAATGTGCTTGGGAACGTTTACGTAGGATTACTTCGGTTAAACTGCTTCCTACGTAAATAGGTGAGCTCCTATAGAGTTTCCCGTGTAACGACGCGGGAGTTGGATTGATATTTAATTGCGGAAAGTGGAGCATCGAGCAGCTTCGTCTATGATAATGTTAGAACGATTCTCCTTCTGTATTATGGAAGATTTATCGTTTCGCTTTGAGTCGGTCCACCACCTCAATATGCAAGTACGTCGGTGATCGAGGTAGCCAACGCTCGAAATGGTATCCGCCAATGGATCTTGCGGTTCGTACTTGCAACATGGCGGAAAAGATGTTATTTCATAGTTGCGGAAACATTAATTATTTTATACTAAGCATGATTCTGATTTTATTGTATCGGGCTTTTGTATCATGATTTTTTTTATGATTACGACGGTTGGAACTTGTTTGTCGTTTTGACACTTTTAGATGGAAGATACAATTAATTCTTTGCAATCGAATGGTGACTCTGACACTTTAATTGTATCTGAAAAATTTTAAACAATTTAACTGTTGCAAGGACGAATACTAGTAAAAACCCCGTATACGTAAGATAAAATAAATCATGTAGAATGAAAATATCATAGATCAGAAGAAATGCTTTGAATGTTGGGTTAAAACAGCTTTGAGTGCAAAGGGTTAATATAAAATCCTTCATCATGAGTTAGACTCTTTTAATACTGTATCTATGAAGCATTAAAATTGACTAGTGTACATTGTCCTATAAAAATGACAAAATATAATTTATTTAGAATTTCTGCGATTTTTATTACAATGTATGGTTGAGTAAAGAAATTTATTGAATCCATTCCTGTGAAGGCAATTTTCTATGTACTGTAATAAAAACATTACTGGAGAAGCAGCATAATTGTTTCGAATATAATTGAAAATCTTGTTGATTTAAAAAGGAAATGCTTGATACTGTTTAATTTTTAATATAAAGGACAGGAATGTATTAACCCTTTGCATTCGAATGGTGACTCAGAGGCACCACTAAAAGGCAAGAACGAGTGATAGTAAATGAATCCATACCCAGAAGATAAAATAGATCAGGTAGAATGAAAATATTTTAGGTTAGAAAGAATGTCTTGGTTTTCGAGTTAAAATAGCTTCGAGTACAAAGGGTTAAATAATTTGTAAACGTAGTAAAAACTGTGAAAGTGGTACGATAAATATAGTGAGAATGGAGCGTGGCTGTGACAAGGAGCAATGCATGTGTACAGGGTTGTTTAACATCAATAGAATTCTTTGGAAGGAGTTATTTCCTGGTTCTATCTGCCAATTGAGTTGTCCTGGCGAAGTAGTTCGAGCGAGCCTCTACAGAGTCAAGGAGAATGCAACAGTTCTTGGTCAGACAAGTGGACTACGTTGGTATGCAGTCGGCCAAGGAGATCAGGTCAGCGGCTAGTTCGACAAGTAGAATGGGATCGTCTCTTGTCAGTGAAGTAGAATGATTTGTGCCCTTGTGCAATGAATAGAACTGCTTCGTATCTAGTCAGCCGACCTAAACGACGTCGTTGTCAATACAATGTTCTTCCTCGCTATTACAATATACAAATTCGAATAATTTGTCGATACACAGAGCGGTGTAGTAAATGTTAGCATTCGATTATCTTCGATGTTTTTCCAAATACGAAAACTTTTCATCGACCAAAGTAACATCTTTTATTTGTACGTGAAAGCGTTCTGAAGATATCAAGGTTATCTCAGTTTTTCAAACAGAAACACTACGTTTTTTATACACTATTCTATGCTGTTTGTCATTCTCCGCAAAAAAAGTATTAATCTACGCGTGTCAGAAAATTAATCATTTCAATGGAAACTATTATCAGTTGAACACGAAAATATATTTAAAATGATTTAGAGAATGTAACGAAATTAAAGTCATATTATCTCCTAAATTATCAACTTTTTGTCATACATATGTAAATACTTTTTCCATATTATTTTTTACATTATATAATATTTTTATTAAAAAATAAAGTGTCATAAAGTGTTAATAACATTATTACAAATAATGGAGACAACGAAATTCTAAAATTTGCTGGACCACTCAATTGCGGTGCTTATTGGATTAGTGGAAAAACTCGTAATCGATTCGTCGTTCTAACTAATTATCACATGGTACCCAAACGTTTGCACTGACCTGACAGAAAACGACTTGATACGTTCCACCGTATTTCGTCCAGCAACAATTCCTATTTCCCTAAACCGCGAATCTCGAATAAACTGACCAACGGCTGATCGTGATCGGCTGTCGCCGGACCGAAGCTATTGCGATCGATCGAGCAGACCAAGTAAAAATACTATCGCGTTATCAGATAGAGAATCATGATGGATGGATTCCCGAGTCGCTGATCGATGTTAGGATTTCTGATGACGCGACAAATTGTCGATCAGATATATCACCCTGGAAACATCGTTTGCTCTGCAACATCTTCGTCCCGAGGACGACAAAATTCTCTGACTACGTCGTCAAGGAATTTAGGGAGCTCGCCGGACATAATGCACGCGACGGTGCACGCATTTCGCGACGCAGGCCAACGCGAAAGACACAGGGACTTAGGATTGGTATACTAAATTCCCCAGGGTTGACACGTTTCGTCTTGGCTGGTGCTGGTTGCCGCATTAGCCGCGGGGTTGGAGCGAGGTCGTCGCTGGAAATGCGGCAGCATTTCTGCATTAACACACACACACACACACACACACACACACACACACACACACACACATATGTGCCAGCGCGACTGACTTTTCTCTCTGCTGCGAGCAGAGACGACGCCGTGATTCTTTCGCTGGCCCGTCGCCGCCAAGGAATCCCCGCCGTGTGTTTCTAACGGCTTAGCTAAATGTCAAAGACAACCTTGGTCCTACGAAAAACACAGCCGCGCTGTCGTTCCGGTTCAATCAAGCCGGATCAACGTGCAATTAACGCCCGAACCCTAGATCTCCATGAGAAGCTCAATTTTTCAACAGGAAGCGCTTGGTGCAGCTGAAACATTATTTATTCGATTATGAGCTCAGCGAACCGATAAAATCCTCGAATTAGTAAAGTTAAACCATTTGTGCGACGCTTAAAAAATTATAAGATGCAGTTGGATTAAATTTTCCATGATCTTTCCCGTTCAGGATCACTCGAACACTTTGCCGAACTGGCAGCAACGAAAATTCCATAAAATCAAAGTTATCGAACGAAATAAAAATTGGATACCAAACTTCTTGCATTTTCTGTATCAAAGGGTATAGCCGGACGAAAAGTTAACAAATTTTTTACAACTAGGATTTTCAACTTAAAAATCGGTAAAAATTCTTACAGATGCACATAGTCAGCTTTGATATGTCAGAATTTTTTTCATAATTTTTGTGTTTGCAGTTAAGTGGGGAAAACTCGGTCGAAACCTGTTAATCCGAATTCAGCCTGTAACTTCACTCCTGATCGTGATGGATGGTTAAAATGTTACATGAAGCGGTTTCTAGGTATGCACTATCGAATGGCACAAATGGAATCAGTTAAGCCGGCTGAAGGGTATTTTTTTACCATTTTATCCGGTGATACCCATTTGTAAAATGTATACGTGAACGTGAAAATTCATTTGAAATCCGTACAAATAATTGCGTCGCCTATATATGGTCGACATGGCAGTTAATGGTTTCCGAGAGCTTTCTTCGGGGCATTATCGGTGGTCTACTTGTTTCGAGTTTGACAATACACACACACAGGCGAAATGTATAGTAACAGAAATGTGCGGTGGTGCAGGGAATGCCGTAGAGTCGAGGTCGCGCTATTTTTATGGTTATACTACTCGCACCGCGAAGCTGTGTCGTTCCATTTCCACAACGATCCCCGTGGTTGCGTGGCAGCGGGTATTTTACGAGTTAATCGTGTTTATAGAAGGGGCTGTGTTGTTATTAGACTTCTTGACTCGAGTGTGTTCCCTTCGACGCTTGCAATTCCCATTGAACCGCGGGCGCGTTCAATTCCGCTGATACTTTTCATTGCCATCGGCGTGGCAGGGGCCCGCTCGCCGGTTAATTCAAACGATCACGGCTCCGAATCCGCAGTGGATTTAACGCGGACGCCGGGGCCGGAAATGAGGGCTGTCGGCGAATCGATCGAGGCTTGTTTGCCGAACGCTCGCGCGAGCCTCAGAGTCTGCCACATCCGCTCTCTAAATATGTTGGGTAATATTGGATATGCCGTTGCATCCATATGATTTGCCGACCCTGCCGCGAGACCGTTTGCACCTCGTTAACAAACTGATCGATTTTGATGGCAAAGATGCTTACGGCCATCCACTTCCATAATATTCCGGTGCTTTCATCGCTGTGATAACCTCGCGCCGCTTCGATGCCACGTCAAATATTGCGAGTACGGCAATCATAAGGCTGCAGATATTTTCGAAAAGAAAATTTGTACTTTCGGTTCTTCGATCGTGGAGATAGAAATTTACTTGCTCTAGTTGTGGGACGGCGTATCACGCCTTTTCTGATCATCGGTAGGTCACTCTACTTACTATGATCACTGAAAAGTCT
>CM052089.1:13975278-13999138 GCA_028453745.1 Agapostemon virescens
ATTCTATCATGCTAGGTCACGGATGGATATATTTTACTTACTTCAACTGGGGGGGCGGCGTACTACACCCTGTCTGATCATCGGTAGGGCACTCTACGTTCTACGATCACTGAAAAGTCTATTCTATCCTGCTAGGTCACAGATGGATATATTTTACTAACTCTAGCTGTGGAAGGGCGTATTCCACCCTGTCTGGTCATAGGTAGGGAATTCTACTTACTATGATCACTGAAAAGTCCATTCTATCATGCTAGGTCACGGATGGATATATTTTACTTACTTCAACTGGGGGGCGGCGTACTACACCCTGTCTGATCATCGGTAGGGCACTCTACTTTCTATGATCACTGAAAAATATATTCTATCCTGCTAGATCACAGATGGATACATTTTACTTACTGTAACTGCGGGACGGCGTACTACACCCTGTCTGATCATCGGTAGGGCACTCTACTTTCTACGATCACTGAAAAGTCTATTCTATCCTGCTAGGTCACAGATGGATATATTTTACTAACTCTAGCTGTGGAACGGCGTATTCCACCCTGTCTGGTCATAGGTAGGGAATTCTACTTTCTATGATGACTGAAAAGTCTGTTAGGAGATAATTTTGTAAATAAAATGTTTTAGTAGTAATTAAAAAATATAAGATTATGGAATAAAAATTGTGTAACCTTAATGTCTCCTTTAATAATAATTATATTGCAACTGACTATGTTGCGAACAATTGCGTAAATATCCACCGTTGGCGAGTAGTAGAACCTGCGTGAATCTCGCCGACGGCAGCGTAATGGCGATGCGAGAAATGAGAGGCTGGCAAAGTGTTAAGGCCCATTTGTAACCAGGGATTGCTCGAATCGCCCAACACACATTCGCGAGGCGTCTCTACGAACTCCTTTGACTTGGTCCATTTCTAATGCACTCCTTTCGCGTCGCAGTGTACAAATCTGTTTCGTTAGAGTTGCATCTTGTTGCCGGCAACGTCCGTCAAAGGTGTGCGGAGCACTTTGTTCCGCTTCCGTCTCGGTCGTTGCGTGTCTGTGGGGGTAGCGCGGATGCAAGTGTGAGGGACGAGAGAAACGTTCTCTCCCCCGCATCCAAGAATAATGCCGAGTCCGGCAGAATCCTGTTGGCATTCTTTACAGTGTCGCTGAGGGAAATCCCCTTTCCGACCGCCATTCACTGTCGCCGCGTGCGCGCGGCGTCGTCGACACGTGCCATCGCGGAGACACATTTCTCCTCTTCGGAGACAACAGCGGAAGGCCACGGGACACCGTAAATTCGACCTGCAGGGAATACGTTGCCGTATATCAAAGTAATCTCCATGCAGGTGCCCGTTCCGACGGGAAGGAAGAACGGAGTAAACGAGGAAGAAACGGTGAACAGAAAATTGTCTGGCTGAATTGACGAGATCCGAGGACCGCGGACCAGTTCTACTTCTTCCGTTCGATCAAATTCTCTTCCGAAATAACCTGCTGGATAGAGGGAATGGCGGGGTTCGGAATCGATTCGACGAAGGTATGGGTTCGGGGAAAAATGAGTGGACTCGTGACGGGAATTGAAAAGCAGCCGCGATGAATGGCCAGGAAACTGGCAGCGCCAAAGGGAAAGCGTTGCTCGTAATTACGAAGCACGCTCGAAACCGGAAGAGGACACGGGGCCAATTCCAGTGCACCTCGGCCTTTTCATCCTGCGATGCGATAATGCCGTTTCCCCTTCGCTCGCTTCGATATTCTTCCGCGGAAATGTTCCAAACGTCCGATACCGGGCTGTCGTAATCTACTGAACTGATCGTTTACATTCCTCTCGTCCGTCGATCTGACATTATTTCAAGCACATGCTTCTCCCCGTTCCACACGTTGTCCGATCATACATTGTCCCATTCCCCTGAATCGCTGCTGCGCCATTTCTTTAATCTACCATCGCTGTAGTAGATTTTTGTGATATCGTAATAGTCCAGGTTGTCCGAGTTTGCATAGTTTCGTTCTACTTTTATTGCAACGGTAATAACCCGTTCTACTTTCTCCGATCCCAGAAAGACCTTCACGGTTTGCAGAATCTACTACGAAACTTTGTTTTCCCTCTTCGTGCTAAAACGGCACGGTTTACGTCTCTTATGGTACAATAAGTAGTTCTATTATACTTACTTTAACCGAATATTATTTTTATTGCAAAAGTAATAACCCGTTCTACTTTCTCCGATCCCAGAAAGGCCTCCACAATTCGCAAAATCTCCTACGTAACTTTGTTTTCCTCTTCGTGCTAAAACGGCATGGTTCACATCTCTTATGTTACAATAAGTAGTTCTATTATACTTACTTTAACCGAATAATATTTTTATTGCAAAGGAAATAACCCGTTCTACTTTCTCCGATCCCAGAAAGGCCTCCACAGTTCGCAGAATCTATTGCGTAACTTTGTTTTCCCTCTTCGTGCTAAAACGTCACGGTTCAGGTCTCTTATGTTACAATAAGTAGTTCTATTATACTTAGTTTAACCAAATAATACATTTATTTCAACGGTAGTAACCCATTTGACTTTCTCCGATCCCAGAAAGGCCTCCACAATTCGCAAAATCTCCTACGTAACTTTGTTTTCCCTCTTCGTACTAAAACGCCACGGTCCTCTTATCTTATTTTACAATAAGTAGCCATATTATACTTTGTTCTTGTACTATATATATGTAGATGTATCGATGATATAGATGGACTCTATATATTGTACTTTATCTATGTTGTAAAAACCATGCCCGAAGTATCTTATTAACTACAAATCGTCCTATTCTACTTCGTCTGATCATGCATCAGAGTATTCTACTCTCTTGGATTTATCGTACTTTATGTTTGCGATGCTAGTCTTATTGTACACTCATTTATGGCTGATGAAGAACTGCATATTAATCAACTTCGTCGGTTCAAGAATTGACACACCTCCTCTCTGTCCGATCAAGACAAGCTTACTCTACTTTGTTGCTTTGAAAGCAGACCCTACTGTATCTGGCGAAGACCATCTTTATTACCCTTTCTTGTCTGGTCGTAAAGCCTGTTTCATTCGTTAGCTCAAAGGCTGGCCTACACCAGGTCCACGTGCTCGCCTGCAGATCACTTCATATTATTTCGCCTAATTCCATGCAGACTTGCTCCAATTGTGCAGCCAAAGCTTGGCTTGTTCTATTCGTCTGGGTGAGGACTGACATGTTTATCTTGTCTGCCGGTGTCTGTCCCATTCTACTTCGTTGAGTTACATGTCTGTTATCGTTTAAGTCGTCCCATTGGTTTTTGTTATCACAAAATCATTGTATCCACTGATACAGTAATCAACTTTCTGCACTCGAAGCAGTTTTGACTTCAAGACATCGCTTCTATAATATTTCCATTGCACGTGATTTATTTCTTTTCATGTATGTGACGATTGCAACTATTAGTCGTATCGATAACACTTGTGGTTTTGAGATAGAATTGTTTAAATACGAATGTAGTGACGTAGGCATTGTTTGAATAAAAAAGTGTGACAAGTTGTAGTCATCATTCGAGCATTAACCTCTTAGGTACGATTAAACGTTACACGGACAACTAAATTTTAATTTTTCTTAAAAACATGATCCATATACTTTAAATTTAACCTCTTGACATAATATAACCAGACAGGCTCGCGATGAAAATTTTAAACACAGTCTAACAAAAATATAAATATTTTATAAAATATAAATAAATTATAAAAATATACAACAAATTTTATTCTTTTGTAATCAATGTTTAACCCTTTGCATTCCGAGCAATTTTAATTTCGAAATAAAGACATTTATTTGTACATAGAATAGTTCCATTTTACATGGTTCTTTTCTTTCGTGCATATAAAATTGATTGCTATTACTCGTACGCGCAATATTTTAATTTCTACCGATTTTTTAAACGCAACCACATTTTGGCTAACAGTATGGCAATATTTAGTGTCGCCTCAGAGGCGCCATTGAAGTGCTATGGGTTAAGCACTGAAGTTAATGTAGCAATATAAAAGATATAAATTGTCTGTTCTTTTCTGTGACCTTTTTAACGATGAATGCATTATAATACCTTTGGTTACAAAGAAACTGCTGTGGCAAAGGGTTAATAATTTATTTCAATAATTAATGATACAATTGAGTGTGCTCAAACCACTATAGTGACGCATCGAAATATAAGATGACATCCGCGAAAGACACTATAGTGGCGCATCGTGTCTAAGAGGTTAGGGGTTAATCTCTTTCACGGCTTGACCACTCATAGCGTGATTTCACTCATGACCAAGAAAAAGTGTATGTTTCTTAATGTTTACGGTCTCCCAGGATAATTTTCGGTCGAATCGAAGCCGAACAAATATAATGAAAACTGTGGACATAAAAAATCGTGAGATTTTCCGAGCACCACGCAGATCCATTTAGCCTAACGTTCGATCGGAACGTTTATCGTTCGGCGAGAGAACGAACGAGGGAAACCGTGTTCGCCGTGGCGCGCCCCTCGTAATGGCCGAGCAGATCGTAACACGTGAAAGCCGTTTTCCTATCTCAGTTTCCCAGGTCGACCCCCAGGAAAGCTCAAGGGCGTACCGGCAGGAAAGTCAGGGACAAATTGACGAGAAGCTGACGGGCTCGGCACGTAAAGACGAAGGACAGAAAATTCCCTCTGGGAGCGTAGAGTTTTCTGCGCAGAGTGCGCCAGGAGTAATCCCTTGAAATTTTGATGCGGAGGAAATGAATTTGAGAAAAAGCACCGGAGACCGTTTCCGTCCCTGTGCGCGGAAGTGCGCCGCCAGAGAAGCGAGCAGAAATGCGATTTCTCAGAGAGAGAGAGAGAGAGAGAGAGAGAGAGAGAGAGAGAGAGAGAGAGAGAGAGAGAGAGAGAGAGAGAGAGAGAGAGAGAGAGAGTAGAGCATGGTCGCGGAGAATGCAAAACGCGATGAAAACGATTCCGTTTAAAAATTCAGATCCGGTCGGGAATTAAATTATTTCCGTAGCCACAGAAACGAGCGTCCGACGTTGATCGTTTAAAAACCGGAGCAATCTGAGAGGTAAGGACGGAATACGTGCTATAAACCAGCACCGCGATTCCCAAAGTTAGATATAAGAGAAGTAACGACGTATTCAACGTCGGGAGTGCTGTACGGCGCGTTAGGTAGCGCGTCGGACTTCCACTAAACTGACCAAGGTTCGATTCCCCGTCAACTCCAAACGATTTTCTCTCTGGGGAACCCGATAACGCGCATGACTCACTAGCATCCCCGTGCACCGAAAAACAACAATAGGGAAAGCAGCACTTGCAGAAAACATCCAACAGCGAATAAATAAAAATATTCCGTTCACTCGGGCCGAGGATTGAAGGAAAATTCATTTGGATCATCAGAATCTCAATGCGCGTTGTTTCCAGAGCAAGCCGAGGGATTCCGTTGTGTGCATATCTGTGTTTTGTATTCATGGATTTCTGAATCTTTGAAATCACGCGGATGCCGGAGAGAGAGAGAAGAAAAACGCATAACCGTCGGTGCATGTGCGCGGTGTACATACGTGATGGACGATCGCTACGAAATTCAAGGGAACGGACGAGTTTCCCGATAGGCTGGGGCACCGAAACCACGGGAACCATTTTCCGCGACGTGACAGGTGTTCCTGATTTTCAGAGCACGGAGGTAAAATGATAGGAGAGAGAGAGAGAGAGAGAGAGAGAAAGAAAGAGAGGAGAAAATGTTCTCTCTGAATATCACGGGAAAAACTAGTGGAATGCACTCTTTTCCCGTGTTGCGTGCTTTCATGGATTCGAGTGCGCCGTCCGATGGGAAAACACACACACTTTCTCTCTCTCTCTCTCTCTCTTCACTGTGAGGTCCTTCATATTTCTCCGGGGCTTTTCTGCCGCGTTTACGATGACGGTAAAGCTAACGGCCATCAGAGAAATCATTTGATCGTTCCGGGTCACTCGTAAAGTTTCTGCGCGCCGTTTTTCGAGGCCTCCTTCGCTCGGCCGGGCTTTGCTTATCGCTCATCCGGACGCCGGTGTCACAGTGTGACTATAACTTTCGCCCACGACTGTTTAGAAGAACCATATTGCCAATATCGTGTTGGGTCTCGAAAATGATCGTCCGGCTCTCAGGGAAAGTGGCCTTTACGGCGCGATGTTATGAAAATCATCGGAGATAT
The DNA here is from genome assembly GCA_028453745.1 of Agapostemon virescens. NCBI lineage: Eukaryota > Metazoa > Arthropoda > Insecta > Hymenoptera > Halictidae > Agapostemon > Agapostemon virescens. Next base: position 13,981,448 of record CM052089.1, read on the forward strand.
TGCTCTTGGATTTCGTTGCGCGTAAATCGCAGCTGGGTCTTAAACTGTGATAATCGTCGGAAAGTTCTGCTCGCTGGCGTGTTAAAGGGGAACCCTAGGGACTATCGCGTACCGTACCCTAATAGAACGTTATCGGAGCTGTTGATAGTGTTCCCGAATTTCCAAACAGCATTGACGCGAAGTCTATTAAACCTTCGCGTTCGACGCAATTGCATTCTAAAATCGAAACAATATTTTTATGTATAATATTGAGTTGGCAATGAAGCGATTACGAATTTTAAATTCGAAGAAGAATTCAAAATTTTTACTTGAAAATATAACTATGTTAAATTAGGTATTGTATTAGGTATTTTGTTCTTCCATTTTTCGATTGCGATGGAAACGAAACTAAATAACAAACGATACAATTTTCTTGCTAATAATTAACCGTTTGACTGCGGACGGATTTCTTCGGACCTGTGCCAAAATTGCGGCAATAATCGCTCGTGTATAGGAAAAAATGGAAAACACTTTTCATACAATAAACTCACTTTTATTGCATTGCAACAACAAACATTTTTTAAAATACCATTTATTTACTTAAAACTGTAAATTCATTTTGTGGTTAAAAGTAGTAAAAAGCACTTATCATTCACTCAAATTAACACAAATAATTTTTTATGATCCTTTACACGAGTGGTTTGCTATATAAAGCGCGTGTATTTCCTTTTTACAAATGTTTATTTGCCATGTTTATTTTCCATGTTTATTGCGGCATTCCACGCACTTCCACAAATTCCGTCCAGGTAACTTTTCAAGAAATATGTACTTTACGCATTCTTGGAATAATAAAAAAGGAGCGCTATCGCGCTCTTCGTAATTTTGGCAAAACATGAGTCTCAAACGGTTAATGGTTGACGTCTGAACAATAAGAAAGCAATATGATGTTCTTTGCTTTCACTTTAGTTAATTTATTAAAACTAATGAATTAATTGATTTTAAAAACTTTATTTTAGTTAATTTGCTACGTCAGTATGTATACATTAAATGATAAAAATAGACAGGCACACATGCGCAAAATATACATGTGCTTACGTATTAATAATATTTATATTCATATATTTTATATTATATATATTTATATTCATATATTTTATATTATATATATTTATATTCATATATTATATATATTTATATTTTTATATATATTATATTATTATATACATATATAATAATAATTATATAATAATATGATATATATATATATATCATCTAGTAATTTCTGTTAGGTCTATTATTTAAAAAAAGGTTTCAAAGTTTCTTCTATATAGCGTTGTCATTCTAGAGCCTACCTAATAAATAAAAATAGAGAGGCACGCATGCGCAAAATAATTATGTGCTTACGTGTTGAGACTTGTTGTGATAGAAACGAACAGACATAACCCAGACCTAATACATAGTTTATTTCCTTTCGTACATATAAAATTAATTACTGTCACTCGTACTGAGAAGACTAAAACTTATATCGAATTCTTAACTGCAAATCTAGCAATGTAAAAGTTGTTTAAATAACAGAGTACCGGTAATGCTAGTGCCTCAGAGGCGGCATTCATTCATTATATTTGAAAGCTCGAAACAGGATTGTGGTGCTCACACAACGGATGGATAAAAGTTTCAGGATCTCCGAAACATTAATTTTTCGTTCAACCTGCCAAGCAGTACAATTGGCTAGTGCACATTGTCTCGTAAAAATGACGACTATTAAATTATTAGGAGGCAATTTTTTGAATAATCGTGAAACAAAAAAATCTGAAATTGCTGTTTCGATCCCTGCGGTGGGTTTAGCGTTAAATGGAATTGATGCGGTGGTATTGTTTCAGCACACAGAGATCGAAAGAATGAAAAATGAGATATAGTACAATGGCTGACCCAGTATTCGGCAGACCGGCGAAGACCTCCGGCGAGGTGTTACGCGCGAACGAGGGTGAAAAGTCGTCATCCCAGGCACCGAAGCGGAAATCTCGATATGCAGATTAGAAGGGTCGAATATAGAGGGCGAGAGCTCTGTCCAATCGGAGTTCAGACTCGGTTTCCGGCATCCATCCACTGCTGTGGAATATTCAATTGGTCTTTTGGTCGAACCCGAACCTGCCCTCTTCAACCCTCTGTTCGACCTTCCCTTCCGACTGGACTAAAAGCCACTCTTTCTTTCGCGGTTCTTCGCGCTTCGTTTCGAATGCCGAGAGCTTTCTCTTCCATCTCCCCTTCGGTATGCGGGTTCGCGAAGCCTTGCGAAAACAAGGAATCAACCGGATTTCAGATGGAATCCATCGCAGAGGAGAGAGCTAGTCCGGTGTCCATGCTAATTTATGGATATTGGCTGGTGGTTCGTTAATAACCACTGTCCGTTAGGTCTGCCGGATCTTCGCTACGGAATGTTAACTTCGCGAGTACACAGGAAATAGGGAAGCCGAAGAAGCTCTTTTGTCGTTTGAGTATGTTCACGAATCTACTATCTACGAAAATAATTCTGTGATGGAATTCAGCTAAGTGGAAATAAAATGCACAATTCTGTGTGTAGAAGCCGTTCTATTTAACACTCTTGTCGCCGGAAGTCCATTAACGCCAAAACGACCAGAGATGTTGTAACGGCATTGCAGTTTTCTGGGATTATTACAGTCGGTAATATTCTACCGTGTATTGTTTAAGAGAAATATAAAGAGCCACTTTCATTAAAATGATGCCACGAGAAAATCGTATTCTCTCCTCGTTCTCAGCTTCAGATTTATTTATTAATTCGGTAGAGTTTATTTTGTTAACACTAGGTTTACAAAGTTTTATATTTTCTTATATTTTCTAATATTTGTTTAATCATTCAACAGATTTATTTCTGTGGGTATGTACAGGGTGAGTCACTAAACGTTTGCACCTCAAATATCTTTGTTGTTTCTAATGATACGTAAAATGTGGTAAGGATAAAGTTGAATGGTACAATGGGGCTGATACGATGCTATAAAAAAATTTTGTTTTTATATCATTTTTTTAGAGATGTTGCAAAAATGCATTTATCAAGAATTATTCAACAAATTTATTTCTGTGGATATATATTGTAAAAACAATGGCTAAAAATTTGAATAGACAGATTTTCGTTATCCCTATAAAGTAATGTAAAATAGCAATTTTTATTGCCCGGTAAATCTAGTGTTAAAGCAGACAAGAATCACTATGCAATGCTGATTTGGAAAGCTAATGCAGCTTGTTTCCTTCCGTTCGATGAATGAACAATTTTTAATCGAAGAATCGGAACGTTCTCGGCGAAGCCAGCAATAAGGAAGGATTGCCGACGGCGAAGACGTGAAATGAAAGGATGTAAAATCCATGGGAAAGATGACGGCGTAAGAAAACGTAGAAGAGAATCGATTTTTCGAAGAAGTCGCATTAAGTCTCGTATCTCGGTCGCGGAAAATTTCCTCGGGGTGTAATTCGGAAGTTGGTTCGAATGACGATCACGTGGTCGACCGTGAAGTTGGCTATTCAAAAGGGAGCTGTCCCGAAGATCTATCGAGGCCGGACCTGGTTCTCGGGGAACCTGGAATCCGCGCGATGAGCTGTGACGCGTGTAAATCATTCGCGAATCACAGGCCTGTTATGTAAATTAAATCAAGTCGCGGTGTCAGCGGTGTAAAAGTGGATTCGAAGAACCGGCAAACGAGGAACAACGAGGAACCCGTGAATGGCAGCGGCGGCGCGCGCGAAAATTAGCGTTAATGCTGCGCCGTTAACAACAAGAGGAATTGGCGGCGGTCGGGAATGGTAATGGCGGAAGATGAATTGGCTGAAGTTGCAAGTGAAAGGCGAGAGAGAATGCGAAATGAGAAAGCTTGCACCTGAATGCGGAATGTATGGAAATCAAGAGGCACGGGATGAGAAAAATTCACGAGCAGAAACGCCAAGTTCCCTTGCGGTTCGCGTTATGAATCTCAACCGGGGCCCTCGGTCGAAAAACCGGCCGCCCTTAGGGCAGCTCTGGTTTTAATTCCGACAACGGCCCTTCGAAAACCTGGCGACTTTCGTCGTTTGCATATCCTGAGCCGAATAACGCGAAGAAAGGACTCGTGACTCGAAAGTTCTGCCGAGTTCCGCACTCCTGTAACCACGGCGCGCGTTTCTCCCGGCGATCTTTTATTTCAATCCTTTGTGCCGAGGACGGGGGACCTTATACTTCTCTCGCGCGAAGTCCTATGAATATTTATTCGCGGAAGATTTTTATATACTTCAATTTTCGTACGGTTTATTGGCGTCGGAGCGTGGTGGAAGTTCGTTTCGTTTTAAAAAATTAGAATCGATCAGATTCTATGGATTTTAGAATATTGTTATGTCATAACACAATTTCGTAGATCGTTTACAAAATTGATAAAAATTTTTTACTTATATATTATTATATACACAATTTTGACGATAAATTTCGGCATAATTTAGTTCACTGTTTGCTATTCAGAAAAGTATGTGCAACAAACAAATAAAATTTATGTTGTTACAAACTACAATGAATGTTCTGTTATATTATGAAATAATAACTCCAAATTTACTGTTGCAAACGATCGAAACCAACAAAAATTTTTTGAACAGCACAATGTCCGAATATTAATAAGAGTCACTGTATGTTCCCTTGTAAATATGATATTTTAGTTCTCTCGCTTCTGATGGAAACGGTTAGTAGAAGAATCGAATTTTAATTTCGTCCCGGTCGCTATAAATTACAAGCTTCTTAAAAAATCCACAGGTATCGCTGCACTTCGTTACTAAACAGCCGCGGTACATTGGTCAGGGAATTTTCAATTTGTTTTCATAACAGAATAATTAAATGACACACGCTGCTGGCTCCGAAAATGGGATCGCCAGTAACAGCGCGGAAAAATTGCGGATTCAAGCGAGTTTCATCGTGCGAACAGCGAACTCAGCAGATGCCGTTGCTCGTTCGGCTAATAAAATGGCCGATCGAGCGATGCGGAAACGATAGTGTGCGGGACAGAGGGAAAGAGAGGACGGAAGAGAGAGACTGAGACAGACATAGCGAGCGAAAACGAAGGAGAATTTCGCGCGCGTCGCGCGGTAGACGATATTACCCGCTTAATGACCGCGCGGATTACTGGTCGTATTTCGAAACGACTTCTCGTTGCCTTTGTTGTCACCCTGACGCCCCTTTTGCGAGAGAACTGTGCGACTGAACGGCCGATCATTAATGTCAACGGCGCTGGAGATAGTTCCGCTGATCATTATCCGCGCGCTAATTACCAGTGATTACTTATCTTCGTGGGAAAGGGTCAAGCTATCATTAGAAGTTCAAGGAAAAGTTAACTTTCAAGATTATCGTTGTTAAGCTCAATTTCATAGTTTAGCGACTCTGTCGATGAAGCGTCGAGGTCTCGACTTCCGGTCTGCACGAAACCTTTGGATTATTCCAATCTACTGTCGACTGCGCTATATCAGTCCCTGGGCACTGACGGTATCAAATTTACAAATTAATATGTTATAGATAATTCAAATAATATTAAGAAATATTCGCACTATTTCAATAGATTCGATTGAAACAGAAAAGCGCAAATAGGGTAAGCGAGTCTTTTGCTTATGCATAGTTGCTGTTTTGAGCGGATGAATAGTAAATCGTTTGTTAAGAACGTTTTATATTTATTCTTGCGCTTCGAGCGTTTAATTTAACAAAGCCCGATATTTAGGGGTGGTGCAAATAATATTATAAAGACACACGACTTGTTAGTACACGGAACTGTGTTTAATAATTTCGAAATACTGATTTTTCTTACGAAAATAATACGGATCTACAAACGAGCGGTTTAGTTGAGTTGAGGTTGTTTCAGTGACGTTTGAAATGTGAATCTCTGTGAGTGCGTTTTCATTAAAAATTGTGAATTTCTTATTGATTCATAAAATTTTATTGCTAGAGCACTTAATTTCCTCCTTTGAGGCGTAGGTAGTCGCGAGCTTGTTGGCGTAAACCTTGGACTTGCAAAAAGCTTAAAGAAAAACGTCCGCAGCATTAAATCGCATGCTCTGGGCTACCAATTCTGAGAACCAATTCTGTCCAAACACTGTCAATTTCACGTTAATTCATACACTATATACGTTACCGTGTGTCTGCCTATTCATCGTTCTATTCTTCTCAGAACTGATCACACAATGCCCTTATCGACTGTTGTTTGTTTACACACTACCTCAATCGAAGACTGTCTGTCCACACAAAGCCATTCTATTACTGTTAGTCCAAACACTGACTAATACTCCTACAGTCTACCTTCGAACCGTCCTATTCTACTACGGTCTTGCTACAATCTGTATCATACTCCTTCGCCTGGAAACACAGTACTGTGTCTACTAACCGTATAGCGTCGTATTCTACTATTGTCTACCTATAGATTGATCTCGCTTCCTGTGTCTGGAAAGAGACCGTTCGTTTTTAGTATTTCCTACACTAAAAGTTGTTGTAATTTATATATGGCTTATTGTTTATTGTCTTACTTGGCTTGGAGTAGCAACAGGCAGGACTGTTTTACTTTTGGCAACAAGTGTGTGTATTCTCCTTTTCCTGTTGTCAGACTACAGTACATTGCTTTGTCTGTTCTCGGGCTGCCTTATTCTACTGGTGCGAACTCAAACATTGTCCTATTGTACGTTGTTTGACCAGACACTGTCTTATTCTACTTTGTAATAATACTATTACGGCGGCTTGTTCACGTGAAACTGTTCTGCGGTGAACAACCCCTAAAGAAATAATAGCAGACAAGTGTTGTCAGGTATCTGTTATACCGGTGGACAATCGAAGACAGTCGAGATCTGTCTGTCGAACGAAATAGATTGGTAATCGATAAATCAATCTGAATGAAATTTTACTGTAGATAATTGTATAGCTGTGCTGTCATGGAACTTATACAATACGAATTTTAAGGAATCTTAACAATCTTCTAATTAATAACAATATTATATTACAAGAAAAATAAACTAAGAAAATCTATATATCCATTTAACGCAAACATAATAAACTTAAAATTACTTTTCCTACTACTTTTGACACAATAATACAAACTTTTCAATTTTGTAAATGAATGTATGAAAATCTTCATTATCTGTAATAACCTGTATACATACAACTCCAATTAAATAGTTACTAGAATTTCTGCAAAATAACCACAAAAGGTTATTACGATTCAGTGAATTAAACAAACAATTCGATTATAGACAGAGCTATTCTACTGAAAATTAGAAATGTTTCAAGTACAAAAACCAAATATAAAATAAAAATAAATAAAATACCACAAGTAAAACAGCGTAAAATATTTAATTTGAATATTTAATTTAAACTAAATAAAAAATCTTGTAAAAATTGTAAAAAGAAGTATCATATTTTAAACCTACTAAAGCGGGTCAAATGATCGTTTCCAGTTTCTATACTTTACAATTATTGAAGTTATAAAATTAATGCCGTACGATTCAATAGATCTCTTTGTTCAATTATACTTTGCAATGAAAATCACAAATAATCCAAAAATATTAAATTCTAGAATTTCTATAAGACAATATACACCGTTTAATTTTAATGCTTGGTGGGTTTAGCGTTAATTAGTGCTCCCTATAGTCGACGATACTTAGTCGTCTCGTACAGTTGATTAACCGGAAGTACTGCGAAGAGAGTCGTCCTTGGACAGAGTAATAGTCGCCGCAATACCGCAGAAATTGGCGTTTTGCCGGTAAAAAATTGGAACGATGACTTACGACGGCGTTCTGGGCTTCGAAGCAGTATGCGGCTCGTAAACGGAAGGACGTTAGTTGCCGAATTAATAGTCCACCGCGAGATACCGGAAGCGTAGTAAAACTTCGTCCTTCGCCCGCACGGCTGCGCTCTCCTTTGTTAAGCTCCGACAGACAATAGTTTGTCAAGGTACCTGTTTCCTAACAACGACGTCTAAGTCGAGCGATCTCGTTTCCGCAGCGTCAGGGTCTATTTTATTGCCCATTCGCACAACACACGCGATCGAACGTCCACCGAACAGTTTCATCTAGTCTAATAAAGATCCTCGTACGTTTTGCACCTTTTTCAAAATTTCTGATCAGACCCGGCTGTTGTACATAAAAATATCCAATAAAACGTAACGAGACTTTTATTTTCCCCAGAATATAATCGACACGAGCAATATCTATCGATTCCTATTTCTACAAGTCAATCCATAAAAATTGATGTCTGCGCAAAAATTTACCGAACATTTGAAAAGCAGGAAAAAACCATTTCAGCGTAATTTATAGACACAGCGTCATAATACGGTTGGTCGTTGAATTTTTTTTAACGTTAGTTACAACATTATACAAATAAAAATATATTTCAACGTTTGAAAAATCAAGATTAATTTGATTTTTATCGAAATTGTATATATTCAAGTTCGCAGATGTATGAATTCTCTTTCACTTTTGTTCGAACCTTTTTTCCTGAGGTTATTGGAAACCTTTGAAAAATTATGGCGATCGTGGAGTACGTGCACCGAAAAGCTAGAAAAAGCATGTTTATGTGTAAATGCTGTAAATCATTATTTCAATGCAAAATAAGTAGATCACGACACATTTCAATAAGTAGGTATATATTTTGTAAATATTTTTAAATAATTAGAATTAATTTTCATCGAAAAATACTAAACCATCCGCTTAATACTAAATTAGATAGAAAACTTCGATCCGGACGAATCCGGAATTACTTCGTTTTACATTGTGATCGGAAACCGTTACCAAATATAATGATGCCGGAAATAGCATCGAGACTCGGTCGGAAGTAAAACAAAATTGTTGATTATATTCAAACATTAATAATTATATTAATGTAGTTCAAAGCTGCTCTGAATGCCTTCGTGAAGAGGTTTTACACTGCAAAAATTTATACAATTTTCTCGAAACGCTTGAAAATCGGTAGTAAACGAACGCTGTTTTAGAGATCGTTTAAGAAGGCAAAGTGAGATATAAAATCTCGTAACTTTCGATTAAAAATACTGCTTTATGAGTTTGCCAATTAAAAAAAAAAAATTATACCGATACATTGTTCCTCAAACATTTAACTATCTTGGCCAGCAAAAATTTTACGGCTTATGAAAAGTTTTTACAATCGGCTTTTACCATTCGTTGACTTATTTTTACCTGACAAACGAATCTGCAGCATGCGAAATAACAGAGAATTATGCTGATGCGCATGATCACGGTGTCCTACGTTTTTAGGACATGCCGTGAAGGAACCAGAAGTCTGGATTCCAGCAAAGGGATGGCAAACATAATGATTTCGCTCGATCAACGCTTCCAAATGAATAGATCAAGGTTGCTACCTGGTCCATCCCCGACTGTTTGCCCACCAGATGAGCCAAGAGAATGACCCTGTGCACTGATACCGATATCCCAGAGTCCTCTGGAAATATTTGCCGAGGCCCAGCAAATAGGTGAAGCAGCCCCAAGATAAATAAGGCAGTCAGGCTGCCCGATAAATGGGGTTCGTCCGATTCCGCCTGGTGAATGGAAGACGATCGAAGGGCTGAACGGTCTTGACAGAATACTGCTCCACGATCCCGCATCTTTGCAAGTCAGATTCAACGGCGGTGGCTCTAAGGTTCGCCATAGCACTCCACTCTGCTGGTTTCCATGTTGATTAGCCAGGAAAATTTCTTTCATACTTTAAAGAACATCTCATATACATTACCGGAACGCACTTTCTGAAGTGCACCCCATATTATAGAATCAAGATACCGCAATTGCTGAAAATTCACATAAGAGTTATTTGCAATTTTCTGCCATTATAATAAAAAAAAATTATTTTTTAAAGAAACCGGAGATTTCTATTCTTGACACGAGGTTTTCAGGACTTGTCAATATTCGTGGAGAATTGTTCCAACAAATTTATTTCTTTGAGTACATATTATTTAAAAAGTGGTAAAAAATCTGAATAGTAATCTTGATATTTTTATGCAGTAATGTAACGTGATCGCTTTTAGGGTTCCTGGAACTTAGCGATTAATCGAATCGTAATTGACGTTCAATTTTACGTATTCAGCGTAGCTCCAATCGCATATGAAGGTTCTGTTCGCATTGATCGAGAGGCAGGCTTCTTGAAAATACACGAGAATTATTAAAAAGACGAGAATCAAAAACTAATTGCTCCGCAATCCAGTAATTCGTACTTGACGAATCGATTCTGCTTCATTATAAGCTTTTGTTGAATATTTTATTAAATATTACGCCATCGCACGTTAATACAAGTATGCTTCATATTTTTGACATATTTCCTCGGTTGTACAAGTTGTCCAAATATCTACAGCTTTGAGAACAATTAAATTAATTTTTAGCGTGTTACTGATTATGGGGTCGGTTTTAAACATTCTTTTAATTCAGACGATTGTAGATAATCATAATAATTCACGCAAAGAAAATTCCATTATATGCAAGGATAGTTGGTCCAGAGGCTATGGATTTTTAAATCGTTACGTTCACCAGTATTACTTCAATAAATTCCTAAATACATTTAAACAATTCAGACATCGCAGAAAATCGTTGATCAATGCACTACGGTTTAATCAATATAACTTTACACAAAACCGATACTTCTACACTGAAAAGTTTGGTACATTCTACAAAGCTCATCGAACAAATTCCCCGTAAAATTGTTCAAACAACTCTGACAAATTCTAGACTACCAAAATAGTCTAAAATTCGAATGAAAATAACTTGATGAAACAATTGTCAAAATTTTAAAATTTTCTCAAAAATTATCTAAAGGTTCCTCGATACGCCCACAAAATTTTGAATAATAATATTTACCCGTTTTATTTTTAAAAAATTCTAGTCCCTTAACATCCAATGTGTGATATAATTCAACGTGAAAAAATAAGTTTCTAAATTTGTTAGAGAAAAAATTTAAAATAGTGTTAGACTTCTAGGATTCTCACAAAAGCCAAAATTTCGTTTCAGAAGACAGTTCAACGTGAAAAAATAATTTTCTAAATTTCTTATGGAAAAGTTTAAAAGTAGTACACTATTTCAAGGATTGTCACAATAGTGGGAATTTTATTGGTGATTCAACATGAAAAGTTAAATTTCTTACAGAAAAGTTTTAAAGTAGTATTCTATTTCTAGGGTTCTCACAACAGTCAGTATTTTATTTTAGGAGACAGTTCAACGTGAAAAAATAATTTTATGAATTTCTTAGGAAAAAGTTTTAAAGTAGTATGATATTTCAAAGATTCTCACAATAATGAGAATTTTATTGGTGATTCAACATGAACAATTAAATTTCTCACAGTAGTAATCTATTTCTAGGGTTCTCACAACAGTGAGAATTTCTTTCAGGAGATAATTCAACGTGCAAAAACAAGTTTCTAAATTTCTTAGGGAAGAGTTTTAAAATACTATAAAAGCTGTTCGCCTATACTGTCCATTAGAATTATTTAAAAACGCTATTTGCACACACGGATAAAACGTCGTGGGCGTTATTGGAGGTCGGTAAATCGCATTGTCCTCGTTCTAACGACGTCCGACAGCGCTTTCGAGGCCCTAATGGCTTTAAAACAGCCGGCGCGGCGTAACGAGCGCGATTAGACAATTATCGGCGTGGCGTAATACACGCCGAAACGTGATTCGATTCTTCATTAACGGTTTAAACCGATCCACGACGGAATCATTTATCCGTGCCCGGTAAGCCGAACGCCGGACTTCCGGTGTGACGCATTAATATGCTAATTAGCGGGCCGTTAAGAGTTCGAGTACTCGTGGTCGCCCTATTCGTCCAATTAATATTCGCGTATTCCGTAAGAAGGCGAGGGGACGGTGTTCGACGTTAATGGAAAATTTAATTAGCGGCCCGTTTGTATCGCGTGCTCGTTTAAATAATTCATAGCCGACTGAGTTTCATCGAGGAGAGGAGAGGAGACCGTCTCGGAGAGAGAGGAGATATTAATGGATTAATCGTTCATTCGCTGCGGTTTCTTTCGCCTGTCTACTTTCGTTCTTTGATTTTTCTTTTTGCTCTTCTCTTGGGTCCAAGTGTTTTTACGCCTCGAATGTCGCGACTCTCGAGCACAATGCACTCTGCTCGAGACGTATAGTAGAGAGTGGCATCAAGAAGACAGCCATTTGAATATTTTTCGTATTTACCGCTTCTACTTGAATATTTAGTGGGATATTTCAGCATTGTTGGCTCGGGCTGTATCCGTTCCTCATTTCCTTGACTTAATTGGATTTTTGATGTTCCGTTGACACAGCGGTGCAATTCTTTATGCGACGCGATAGTTCTCGAATGTCTTTGTCATGTTAATAGACGAGAGAGAGAAGTAAATTTATGTCTTGTTATAAATCAGCTAATTTTCTGCCTCATTTGTCTTGAGCTTTTGCAATTTTTCACGAAGACGGTGAAGAAGGAGGCAGCAAATATTGATTTTATGTTAAGTTTCCGTTGTACAGTCTTGTTTGACGAAAACACGTTGAACAAAATGCCTTAGCCTTAATTCGTTCAATTATAAACGTTGCGAGACCGAGACCTTTTCCTCGAAAGGGCCCAGGACAGTTTAATCACGGAGTAAATCCGCGTAGTTCGGTATCGCAACGACATTTCGTGTTTACCGAGGGTGCGCAGATAAAGAGACGGTAATTTCAGTCTAGTTACGAGATTTGTATCGGCCGTAGGAACGTTCCCAAAACCCCCTTATCATCCCAGGATCCTCTCACAGGCGGCACCCTATCAGGAATCTCTCAAATGCCGAGTGGACCTTCGCGTAGGCGTAACGCGCGTCTTAGACGCTCATCAGGGTTCGATCTCTCGGAAGGAGCGTCGTAAAATGTACCCTCGCCTATCGAACTTCAGACACGAGGACCCTTTGATCCACCATTGGTCGAGGGTCCATCCTTGAGGTCACTCGAATCGGCAAATCAAACTTTTCGCATTAGAGTTCAGACAGTAGTTTGACGGATCTAGGGTTGGGTGATATATTTGTATTCCAAATATATCTGTAATATTCTGTAATATATATTCCAAACATATCTGTAATATTCTCATATATATATTCCAAATATATCTGTAATATTCTGTAACATATATATATATATATATATATATATATATTCTAAGTATATCTGTAATATTTTGTATTATATATATTACAGAATATCACAGATAATCGAAAATATAGAATATTGCAGATATATTTGGAATATATATGTTAAGACGCGACAACGTCTTAAGAATACTTAATTAACGAAGAGGTTTATGGTACGAGCGCCGACGTTCCGCTATTTTTGAGGACCTATTCAAGTGACTGCCAGATGTGCTAGGCAGTATTTATCAAAATTCGAAAGGCACATTTATTAGGGTTGTCTTCGGCGGACACGTGCGCGGCCGAGTCGCCGACTTCATACTCAATAGCAATTGCCGTACCATAAACCTACAGATGTGCATTACCGGACACAGCGAGCGCGCGGCCACCCTCGGGACGATACCTGGGACAGTACCGTCTTGGTGGAAATTAGCGAGCGCGCGACCATCCTCAAGACGGCACCCGAGATGTACCGTCTTGTATAAAAATTCGGTGCTAGGCTCACCCCACCAGTGCAGGGTGGGCGGCTTTCTAAGACCACGCCATAGATTTTGGTACATGCTCATTGGTGGTGGATGTTTCCACCCCATCAAGAAATAGGTATAAATACTTGTGCAGCGCGAGGCTCGCGCTGTTGTTTTTACGTTTACGCGATAAGCGCTGTTTGATTCAACCACGCGTTGCGACGCTGGTTATACATAGTTTAAATTCAGAATAATCAAGTTACAGGCAACATTTGAACATAGTGTATCGGTCTAGTCAGGAGTGTAAATATATTATTAAAGTCCATAAGTGTAGTTCAAGCTGTGTACGGTTGTTTCTTTACGCCTCTCTTACTACTCACGACAATTTACAACTGTTGTGAGACGGACGTCAGACTACGGTTCGCTATCGCTGCCGAGCCCTGTCAAGACGCCGAACAATATATATTCCAAATAGTAATTAGTAAATAGATTATTTCATTTGAAACTATACGTGCACGTATGAAAATAAGATATTTCATTTGTGAGGAGAATGTTTTAAAATAGTGCTACATTTGCAGGATTCTCGTGAAAGTGAGAATTTCATTTGAGGAGACAATTCAACGTGTAAAATAAGTTTTTAAATTTCTTAGGGAAAAATATTATAATAGTATTATATTTCAAGGATTTTCACAATAGTGAGAATTTCATTCGAGGAGATAATTCAACGTGAAAAAATAATTTTATAAATTTCTTAGGGAAAAGTTTTAAAATAGTATGATATTTCAAAGATTCTCATAATAATGAGAATTTTATTGGTGATTCAACATGAAAAATTTAGTTTCATACAGAAAAGTTTTAAAATACTATTCTATTTCTAGGGTTCTCATAATATTGAGAGTTTCTTTCAGGAGATAATTCAACGTGCAAAAATAAGTTTCTGAGTTTCTTAGGGAAGAGTTTGAAAATACTATTATATTTCAAAGATTCTCACAATAATGAGAATTTCATTGGTGATTCAACATGAAAAAATAAGTTTCTAAATTTCTTATGGAAAAGTTTTCAAATAAAAATATGAGAAAATAAATTTCATAATTGTAGCAAAACTTGAAGTTAACTAAAATAAACAATTATCGTCGTGAGATTTAGATATTTCTTTGTCAAACGTATTATTCTTGTCCATAACAGAAAGGGTTAAAGTGAAAGGATCAGAATTCACATACGCCTGTTGCAAGTTGCATCGCGATCCGGTTTCATTTTGGTGTTGGTCCCATCAGGAAGTGTTGAATGGCCGCCACGCACCATTCAATGATGAAGCCGGGTCAAAGATCGATGCTCGTGTTCCTCGGTGATGGGGTATACTGCGAGGTAGTCCGGCAGGTGATGGTTCTGGTTCCCATGGAAACCAGACTTGGCCCGGTTTTCTCCTAGGTCAGGGCCAGAGCCTCGTTCCTGCGCCCTTTCTCGCCCCTATCGCCACGAGCACTGTCTCGTGAACGTCGTCGTTGCATAACAGGTGTGTGTTTACCTTCTCCCGATTCTTTCTGCCCGCCCCTTTGACGTTGTTTAGACTGTTATGTCTCCTCCCCCTGTCGTCGCAATAATAACAGGCAATTTATTTGACCATGGTCCTTCGATGCAAAATAAGAGACGCCGATGAGATATCGAGGACACTGCGAAGCACAAAGCAGTGGAAAATATACGAAATGCAAAGGACGATTGTGTGAAAAAGATATTGCACATATGGGAAATAGTACAAAAGAATTTTTAATAACGCGAACAAGAATAGAAATCGCTGGAACAAAAAAATTAATAAAAATTCCACGAAGAATTTTAAAGAAAAATAAGAAGAGTAGAAATTGTTCGAGATGAAAACGTAATGATAATTCTAAAACGAAATTCAGTATAGAAAATAATTAATTTAATAATGAAAAGATATGGAAGATAAATTCCCTAAAACGAAAATGGCGTCTTTGTTGCTGCGATCTCTGTTTCACAATTAAATTTACCGAAAATGTTTGCGTTTACGTAAATAGTTCATCCGTGAAATGTAATATTATTAGAACTTCAATGCGGGTTTAATTTTCTACTGAAAATCGGCCAATAAAACCGTCGAATGTGAATTATACAGCAATACAATAATTCGAATCGTTCTATTCGATCTCCCTCTCTACCCCTTTTATGATTTTAATCCAATAAAGCTCTTAATTCAGCAAATGGATTTTTGTTCGACTCCGGGGCTTGTAAATTACTTATTACTTGCGCACATATTCGCCCAGCGCTAACTATAAATTATCGAGAGTTGCCAAGGTTGGATTAAACTCGTATAACAATTTCAAAATATATCTGCAGGCAATAAATAACTTTTTGCAAAGAGAATATTTTCCTTGGTCGCGATCGGTTTGAAAGTATAACACGCTATCATTAAATTAAGAATATCGAGTGCTTGTATCGAGCAATAATATTCTAAAGATAGTCTGCGGGTAACATCTTCTCTCGTTACAAGGAACAGAGTATTCGCTGAGAGATATAATTATTTCTTATGTTCCCAGCGAAACCGCGGTTACTATCTCAATATTTACCGGTTCGTAAAAATAGTAAGAACCAAAACTTTATTGCGCTTTTCAACACGCGTGTATTTGCATTTGACTGTTTTTAAAGCGTCATTCGAACATGTGTTTGTGCCTGTAACGATAAATGGTTAACCCAGACCTATTCCAGGCTTGAATTTTTGTTTGCATATTGGCACAGCTAAACTTCAAACTGTTATTAAAAATACTATTCGTCAATCTTCGTTCTGTGCCTTGTCAAGAATTTAAACGACAAAATTGAAAGTATCTAGGAAACTGTCAATACGCATCAACTTTGTCAATATTCGTTAACATTAACTCCTTAAACTTGTAGAACAGCTGTTATTATATTAAAAAATTATTTTCAAATTTTTGTGTCACCTAACAAAGTTAAAAATCAGTTTTCTAGTACGAGCTCAAATCAATCACAATTAAATGTGCTTCAGTTTCTTAATTCCTCAATTCAATCATTTTTATTTTGATTTATAAATTTTTATACCTTGCAGCGCAAAATAAAATTCATATTTTTATTTCAATCATTTCGAACGTTGAGTGTTAAGTTGAAATGAATTGATTTTTATTTAGAAACCAGTAGGTTCGCGAAGTATTGATAATTCTGTGGTGATAAGCAAGGATCGATAAGATCGTATTAGGTTAAATTTAGCAGAACGTAGAACGGTGGAGAACCGAGATGCAAGTGAAGACGCGGTCGGTACCAGAAACGCGTTTCTATTTTAGCAGTGTCGCGTGCCACGAATGCCCGCGATCCGATTCTGTCGTGTCGCCGACATGATCTTTCATGCGACACGGATCTAAGGATTATCGCTGCGTGAATACGAGGACCATGGATCCACAGAGGAATTTCGTAATTGGGTACGAAGGATTGCGTTCCACCGAACACCTTTCTCGAAGAGTCGCTTCTATTTCAGAGAAATTAGAATTTCCCCCATAATTTTACAATTCAATTTTCTAGCATTCCATCGTTCTCTCATAATTTTTATATTTCTTGTTACATTACCATGTTATTTTGTTCTGAGCAAATTGCAATTGCTCCAATAAAAATAAACAAAAATTTTAGAACCGAATATTGAACGCAAACGTAAACTGACCGTTGCAATAATAATTATAAATGTTCCACAAAATTCGAGAAACTTTTTATAGTTTCACCAACAACAATTTATAGATTGATACAGTTTAAAAATATTTATAATGCAATCGTTCGAAGACTTCACTGTCAACAATATCAAAAATAAAAAATCCATTCAAGGAAGATTTCCATAAGATATAATTAACATTTTAACAGAACCATTTTTAAGCAAACGGATCGAACGGTTCCTTCATTTTTCCGTTTCTGCAAAGAATAATTCGTACTGCTCGTCTCATGTAGAAACTACCAACCAATAAATTTCTCTAAACGTTTCATTCGTTATTCAGAATATAGCAGTTTAAAATTTCAATGAATAGCCTGCATACTAAAAAAGATGACGACGAACAGGATATAATAAAATTGAATTAAGAATTTACAGTTTCGCCATTTCTCTTATGGAAAAGTTGGCACGG